>OMLM01004496.1:22658-34168 GCA_900302695.1 Helostoma temminkii | reverse complement strand
ATTTCTACCCACCAAAGGCTACATTTCCAAAATTGAGCTCTGAAACATTAAAATGGAAGGTAGGACCAATGACAGAACCCCTGAAAGAGAAGCAGAGGACATGAGCCATGACAAACATCATTCTCTGCAGGCTTCCTCATACTTATGAAAGTGATTTTTAGTAGCAACACCACCATCACTTATGAGGTTTTTGTACAATGTTTGCTAAAATAAATTTCGCAATACAATCTGAGTTGCAACACTAGTTAAATCTACCTGAAGGTCAAGGTAAGTGGCTGAGGCTGTCCTTTGACAGTTAGCAGCAAGTCTTCAGAAAAAGTTCCCAAGATGTGACTGTGGAAGGTGACTTCCACAATCTGGCAGGCCCCAGAGGGAACAACACCTTCATCAAGACTGAAGGAGAAACAGCGGCCGAAAGTGGTGTCAGGGCTTGACAGCCTGAAAGGAGCATCAATCAACCCTTTGTTGGACACCAGCACCTGGAAAAAAAAGAAGGTTCCGCTCATTAAACACTCACAAGTCATGTAGCTTTCCTGTATGATTCCCACTGTCAATCATCAAGAAGGACACTACCTTTATGTTATATACATTATACAATAGCCATAAAATAAATCAGCATATACACATTGCATCTCAATGTATTTAACATCCACTCACTATGTAATTGACCTCTTAGTAACTTATTTCTTTCTGCTTTATCATTTCTATATATTGAAATTAATTATTTTTTAATTTTCTTATCAGTTCGCGTTTAACAGCCTTAGCTAAACTGAAAGGCAGAAAACACACAAGCTGCTTGGTACCTTAAGATTTATACATTTATACATTTTTAACAAAGATTGTGTTATCTCCTCAATAATATTTTTCAGAACACTGTTCTGAAAAGTCCACTATAGCTTAACAATTCTTACCTCATAAGAGTTTTTGTCACCAATGAAAACATTTTTCATATCCATCAAGTTATAGCTGAGCTGGAGCTTAGGTCCCATGCCCTTACCCTTGATTGTTAGAGGTAGCCGAGATTCATGGCCTAAGTGCGAACATGGACAAAGTTAAACAGGGAAAAACAAACATGGTGGGTTTGAGGAAAGGAAACAATGAGATAGGAAGTACAACAGCACAAATATATACACACGAGAAAATCAGTTAGTTTTGAATCAAACATGTCAACAGTAATTTTATGTAGGTAATTTGGAAAGTGACAATGCTAAACCCATAGTATGCTGCAGCCTCTTTCTACTTCTCCCGCCTTCACTTATTAAAGGGCACAGGAGGTCTATCCTTCAGTTTTGCTTAGTAAGCTTGTGAAACATTTTGCAAAGTGAGGAATCAGGCTAGAGTCGTCTGCCTGACCTATGGTGGTCAGGTCATCACCTGCCTCAGAAAACATGGAAATTAATGTAAATTGGGCCTCCAGCTCAGAAGACACACATAAAGGCCACATGTAAATTTCCCAACAACCTTTTACTGCCACTGGGATGAGGTGAGTATACTGGGTCCTCATGAGTGAATTTAATTGTCTAATGTGAAAATTAGAAGTAACAATGAGGCCTCCAGTGGTAGAATCGTTTAGGCAGATATAGGGGTTCATTTGTGGTCTTCAACCTAGTTTGATTCTGGATACCACTGTGGATACCACACCACATGAGAGGGGAACATAAAAGAGACAAAGCAAAGAGGAGCAGTTGTCCTCTGACAATAAGTAAACACGGTTTGTCTGTCTAACCTTTGTCTGCACTGAGGCACAACCCATTGAGGAAAGGAGGCTCTTTGATGAGAAACCCAGAGCTATTGATTTAAAGCAGAGGTGTGCAGTCTGCTTGAGGTTGTTATAAAAATCAATACTGAGGTGGTGAAGAACAAACAAAACAAAGGAGTTATTTACTGGTTTGTTGGACCACATACCAGTAAATAACTCCTTTGTTGGACCACATACCAGTAAACAAAGGAGTTATTTACTGGTATGTGGTCCAACAAACAAAAAATCCTTAATACACACTCTTAGCTTGTCATAATTTGATGTCCAATCCCATTCACACCCAAACTCAACTCCAAAATTTGAGATACATGTAAGTGTGGAAACACTATATTGTAAATACACTACCAGTCAAACGTTCAAACTTAAATAGGAATAACCATGAAAAGATTCACATCTGTGTTACCATAAATGCAAAAGGATTTTCTAATGATTAGTTATCTTTTTATATTAATAAACTTGCATTAGCAAACATAACATGCTATTGGAAGGCAATACTAATAATTTTCTTTCAAAAACATGGTCATTTCCAAAATTTTGACTGGTAATGTGCATGCAATACTGTGGCTTTTATGTGAAACACTACACGAGCATTATATTTTATTGGCAGATTCTGACCTGTGACATCACAATATATGGTTTGTTGGTAAAGCTTGGCCTCCTCAGGCTTAAAAACAATCTTGAAGTGTGCTGTGGTGTTGGGCCATATTTCACCTTCCTGTGCCAAAAAAACAAACAAAAAACAAATGATTAGTTTACTGAAAGTATATAAAGTAGACATACTGTAAAATCAAATTTTATGCAGAGAAAACAGGGTTTGCAGATCAAGACTTTTTGTAGCTGGCAGCCTTATAAGGTGGCTGGACGAGAAGGGAATTTCTTGGGGATGGAAATTCCAATAACAAAACATACAGTAAGGACAACTAATAGTAAGTTTGAGTAGTTGAGTGTATTCCAGAGTGTTTTTTATTCAGTTTATTTCTATTAATATTTTCCAAAAAACAAAAAATTTGTTCATTTCAATGTAGAAAACAATTTGAAAGTCATGCAATACTCCACACGACATCCACTAATACCTGTGTGTGTGTGTGTGTGTGTCTGTCTGTCCGTCTGTCGGTAAGTGTGTGCATGCATGCATGCATGTGTAGACTGCTGACCATTTTTCTTAAATGAACACCTAAAGTTTTTGTGGAGACTGGCCACTGGTTTACTCTCTCTCTCTCTCCTTGCACTTTTTCTATTCCCTGCCCTCTCTCTTTTGTCTTTCTCCTCTACCCCTGTGTCCAGGGAACCTGGCTGAGTTGAGCAGAGGAGACACTGGCAGAAAAGGGACGAAGTGGGGGTGTCAGAACAGGTCAGGCTACCTGAAGGTCCCCAGGCAGAATATACCCAGCCTGTGACCCTTCTGTCACTGAGGAGTCAGACTGGATCTACAATCGAACAGTAGAGGTGAATCTTTATTGTATGTGACAGATCGAACCACAGATCTGATATATTCAGGGAGATTCCAAGCTGATTTGCAGAACTAATTTCTGTCATAATCACCACCAGGATGCATGAGGGAAAGACTATCAAGTCACACACAAACACACCACTGGTTCCACAGTTATGCAGCTATGTGAGAAGGCCAGCAGGTGGTCCTTTGCAGCCTGGTCTGTGGGTTCCTGGACGGATCTGGACAGTAGCGGGAGGCGATGAATAGCTGTGGGCTCAGATTCACACTGAAAAAGCAAATGTTCCTCCTTCTCCTTCTGCTTGAGCCCTGATTTTTCTCTAGAGAGAGGGAGGGAGGGAGGGTAGTGTGGTGGGAGGAGGGCAAAGAGAAATGGGGGGGTCAGAGTGAAAAAGAGAAATGGAGAGATGAACAAAGACGTGCTGACAAACACAAAGGACACCTGAGCTATTTCTGGCAACATATGCTTGGGAAAAAAAGAAACACGGCAGGTAATTCTGTTTGCTACACAAGATGAAGAGGAGTAGCATACACTGACCAAACTTCTAAAAAACTTCTAATCAAAGGCACATTGCAGTAATATATGTGTGTATAGCTGTTTTATGTGCATGTACCTCAATAAGCCCTGGTCCTCTTCTTCCTTGCTGGACCACACTGACCAATGATACTGAAGAATGGTATCACTTGTGTTGGTGAGGGACACTGTGTGAACGTTGGCCAGAGAGATGTAAGTGTCCTTCAACACCACAGAGTCCGGATCAAGATGGACATTCAGCTCCTCACAAATCCCATACAAGCTGATGTACACATCTTCACCTGAGCAAAAGACATGAAAAAATAGTACATACACACACATATTAGTAGTCGTAGTAGTAGTAGTATTGTAGTCTTACAGCAAACACATGTTCACACGCTTTAGCTGATTTGACATACTGAATTACATGCAACCCTACAAAAACAACCATGGTCATATAGTTACAAAAGGTAGGTATATTATAACCATAGACAATATCCATAGTTACTATATTATGTGGCTGGTATGGTTTTAATCATATTTGAACAACAACAACATCTTTGTCTATGGCACAGGCGAATAAGCTAATTGAGAATTACAGACTGATGGTTTTGTAAAAAAAATTAAGCCCGAAAAGGAAGGTGCACTTAATTGAGTAAGTAAGTTGAATACATTTATTAATTAAAATTTATTTCTATAAAGATTTTTTTGTGTACCTGGGAGAGGCAATTCAAGGGTTATGTTGCAATGAAATATGACTTTTGAACTGAGAAGTCATACTTTCTGAGCTCCCAGTTCAAATGGGAACAGTACAACGGATGTGACGTCACTGCAAGTCCAGACTTCAAACTTTGGAGGTAAATGGTAACAAAGTTAGTGTCTGTTTGGTGATTGTTGAAAATACTCTTTATTTAGAAGATTACCAAAGTTATACTTGAAGGGTTAATACCACAATCACACAATTAGTGTGTGTATATTACAAGTGCCATATCTTGACAAATCAAGCCTTGCCCCTCAACCTCACCAAACCAGTAGTATGCACGTTTCTTCTCTAAATTTTGATGAATGGAGTGTAAGTATGAGTGCCAGAGCTTTATTCCCTATTTTAAGGGAAACATATAAACACTTTCCTTTGGGAGAAGCACCAGTATTTTGATCAGTTTATCTCAAAAACAACTGCTAGTTTTCTTTAACAAGCAAACCACCTTGGAGCTAAGTCCTAATTAAACCACTTCCCTGCATGTGGGAGATATAGTTACATACTGATATGTTGTATGTATAGCACTCAACTGGAGCTGTCCAGCACAACAAATCTTATCGAGCCATTGCTGCTCCCTAGGGAGTCATATGCCTAATGTGGCAGGGAATAGAGGAGAAAACCACAGTAGTGTCAAGGACACACTGCAAAGTCTAGCTTTAAAAGACTGGATCTGGATCAAAAGGAGCATCACAGAGAGATTAAAACGGGTCTCAAAATATCCTGGAAAACTGGCATCCAAAACAACTTACCTTATTATGCTGCCAAAGGCTTTTTGAATTGCAGCAATGTGAAATACATCAGGCTGGAATAAATATGAAAGCTGTAAATTGTGACATATGATTTCCCAGCACAACACAAATGCGTGGTGTGGTTCTTTGGAGTAAACTTTCAAAACCCTAAGCCTCAAGAGACAAAGTCCTTAATGGTTAATACACTAGGATATCTAATGAGTCTCTGTGGTAGAGAAAATGCAACCACTACAGTGTACACACTCCCGACAGAGTGGGCATAACAATAACAAGCAGTCAGAATAAGATGCAAAACTAAGTTTTGTATAAAGCCACCAAGAATAAGGTCTTATGGAAATTTTGTCAGTGTTTGTTTACATTCAAATTAGAAAGACTAAAGCTTTAAAGCTTTAGGGCTGTAGATAAACACTCCTCATCCTGAGATTAATCATAGTAGTATTCCTGCAGAGGATACTTTTTAAATAAGGACATATATCCTGTATAAGTCACGCACATTCACACACATTCACACACACACATTTGCATACAATATAAGAAAACGCTTAATTTTAAATTGAATTGATGAATTTGGGCTCTGATCTCTACATGGTGCTTCTCGTTCTCTGATTCTGTGGTTCATGATTTATTTCACAAAACATTTCCCTAGAGCCCATTTAAGCAGATACCTTGGTCAAAAAATTACTACAAATTAAAACTGAGATCAAAGTAACATGAAGCATTTAATTACTGACAAGCAGGCCAATGCCTATTCTATTTTATTGTGATTGGCTTATCTTTAGCCAAAATAATCATGGAGACTTGCCATAGATTACTTTCTACTGAGAATTGTATTTTCCCTTGTCGCTACATTTTCTCTGATATGCAGATTTATTCAACCAAAGGTCCATTTTTGCAGGACTGCTGGCTGCTCTGCAAGATGAGCAATGCTGCTCTTGGCCCTGCTGTAGATTGAAACGATAGTACATTATGGCACTTCCATTCATGTGAATCTCAGAATGCTGAAATAAACAAGGTCACAGCATCACTGATGCAAAGCATCCAAAACGGTGCCCAGCACATCCATTTAGTTGCAAAGCTGCAGTGGTGGCAGGGTCAGGTCTGCAGTCCTAGACCAGCTGTAATTTTCAGTTACTGTACCAACACAGACCACATAAGGTTGCGCTGTGGAGTTATTAATCAGAGCATCCTCTCTTTGGCTAGATGTCAACGCCAAATACAGAGAGAACTTTAATTTTTATATTTTATTTTAATATTTTATTCACAGTATTAATGTTCATTTGAGAGAGCTGGAAAGACCTGCCACTGGCCACATTTGTTATTTTAAAAAAATCTATGAATTTTGCTGCCATCAGTTTTTGAACAAATTATTTTTCATATTCATTCATTCATTTCCATTTTTTCTATGCAGATGCACTGTAAAGCCTGGCTATGAAAGACAGCAGCACTACAACAGAAGCAGTCATGAGTGGCATGGGTTAGGAAATGTAAAAGTTGTCCAGCATTTTGCTGTCTGATCACAAAAATCCTTGTAACTAACATTAGGTCCAAATTAGGTGATTTCAGTCCCCACAATGTAAGTAACAATGTACACGGTGTACATAAACCCATATAGTTCAACTAATAGGTTACCATAGTGACAAATGACTTAGAGCATCTTACTCGACACACAGCAAAGAGGATGACAGAAATTATTTGTTACCTCTGACGTGTGTCAGGCGTATATGACACTTGACTTGATGTGTATAAATACACACATTCAGTACATACCGACAGAAATCCAAATAACTAACATATAAAATAAAAATGACATATAAAAAAAAGATCAATGCTGTACAATATACTAATAGAAGAAATTAGTTATTAAAGTAGGACTTGAAACTGACAATATAGTAATAGCACACATCTCAACGTGTTGACTGAATTTGCATAGAGAGTTAAATCCAAAGACATGTTATTGCATCTAGCAATAAATAACCTGCATCAAGAGAACAAACTGTCAAGGATGCAACGGAGTATATGGAGTAATTAAACTGGTGTTTAGTATGAAGGCTCCAGTCTGTTTAAAGCCCTGTAAGTCAGTAGGAGGATCCTCAAAATGACAGAGCAAATGGCAGCAGGGATTGAAAATGATCCTCTCTGTTTATGATGCAATCCCTCTGTTATGTTTGTACTTTTTTTCTAATATCTTTTTACAAATATGTTCTAACGCATATCTTAAGGTGGAGGCTTCACTGAAAAACCCGGCAGAAGAGTAGAGATATTCCCTTCTTATCCAGTCAAGGCTGATAATTTCATCACATCTAATATCTGATGGGATGGGCAGAGTGCGGCGAAGCAGGTAGGGGGAGCAATCTGATTCCCATATGCAGCTTCAAATTAAATTAAGTTTAATTGCTTTATCGCCTTTAAATCACTCAAACCCAAATCATTTGCAAATCAACTTGAGTTACACTATATAATATTTGCCTGTTGTTTTTTAATTTAGCCTTTATTTAATGAGAACAATTCAACTGAGATCAAGGATCTGTTCACAAGAGACCAGGCCAACAACACCAGACAAGTAAATCAATACCCACACAACGCTTCATAAGGAACAACACATCATCAAACAAAAAGCAGGAGAGTGGGAATCAGACAAACAATTTACGGTTCCAAGAAGCGGAAATAGTAATACTCTTTGATATATCATCCAAATCTAAAACATTTATCTTCCACAACGATAAGCAAACGTGTTGAATTTTCATAAGACAAGCCCTCTCATTAGGTTTCAAGTGCTGCTCAGTGCAGGCTGGATAGAAGAGCTTTTAATCCATCTCTGCCTGGGATTTAACACGAGAGAGCAGAAGTGATTAATTGAAACCTGAGATACCTCATTTCTGAATATCATGAAAGCCTCGATAGCAACAAAGCTCTTTATTTGGCTTTAAAATGCATTGATAATAAACTGACTCCAGCCCTGGCTTAAAAAAAAACACTCCGTAACAAATGAAGGATGGTTACAACCTGTGCAATGAATATGCTTCCTCTACAGGAAAAACACATTAAAATGAAAGGCTTGTGTTTGTGTTCCTCATGAAGGCCAGTTCTGCTACAAAGAAAGACTATGGAGCAGTGAGATATTGTTAGATGAAGAAGAAGAAAGAAAAGAGCACACAGATGACAGAACATGAGTGATAGAAGGAAATGAGGGAGAGAAAAAGAAGACTTGGGGAATGCAGAGAGAAAAGCAATTATCTCCCAGCATCCGGATGCTATGACAGCAGCTGACAGGCAGGGAGAGCTGCAGCTTATTGCTAAGCTTTCATCATTGCTGTCCACCAACCCATCTTCCCAGTACTCGCTTTCTCTTCCCATAATTTCTTTATGTGCACAGTGAGAGAACTCCTCAACCGCCTCAGATATCTTTGATTGTAACACAAACAGATCTGCAATATGTGTGTATAGGGGGGTAGACGCACACACTTGTGCTAACATTTTGTGTATTTGTTTATGTCGAGCTGTTTGTGTGTGCTGCTTTTGTAAAAGGCTGCTGTGCTGAAGTCCCCACGGTGCTATGGCTCCATCAAAGCAGATGCCTCAGAGCTGTCCATCTTTTCATTTAAATCAGAAGCAGTGACAGTGGGGAGGGGGGGGTTACTGGAGCAGCACGGAGGCTCACTTTTAAGTCTTTCACAGCATGACAGAAGACAAGTGAGCTGCGCAAACTATTATTTTTCAAAGCTTCGCTGGCTTTTAACTGTCAACAGGAAATAAAGACGTAGTGTAAACCCACTTGAAGTACTATGGTGTACCGTATGCAAATTGATACACATGCCCACAAGCCAGCTTATGCTGGCTTCAAGTCTCCAATGGCTCTCAGCAGAGTAAAGCCTCCAGCGGCATGAGTACCTGAAACATACATGAGTGTGAAGAAGACAGGGGAAGGTGCTAAATTAAAAATGATAAGTCTCTTGATGGGGTATAAGAGATGTTCTGCACCTCCCACTATAAAAGCTTAATGCTGTTGAGAGCCACTCCTTCAGCAGACATCTGTTTACATAGCAACAAAACCTCTGCTCCTGTACAGTCACAGGCTAAGAAAAAAATATATCCTTTTACAGAACACACAAACAGAAAAACACTCATCCACAAGCATATATGGGGATAAAAATAATATAGTCAGAACGATCTGAAACATATTTACCATTATTTAAATATAAAGTTTCAGGGACTACTACTGATCAGAACAGAACTGAACAGAAAGGCTGCCATGTCAGCATGCTACTAAAATTTCCCTCACATACACATGCACACTCAAACACAGTATCAATAAGAAGCATACCCAACAAGAATCAACTCTTTTTTTCTACATGGTACACAACAGATTTTTTTTATGGCTTTTATGTAGCTGTGTAGCTAAAATTAGTTTTAGTGTAGGCTTTGATGTGGGAAGCTTGTGTCAGGAATAATCAACCTATCCAGTGTAGTTAGCAGTTGATATATAGCAAGATTTAGCTGGGAGTACATATGGAATGAGGAATTTCTGTGCTGTTGTTATAACAAATACAATATATACAGTAAGAGAGTTCGGTTACCATGGGCTGAGGTTCTGATTGAAACTATTGACTCGCCTCTTTATTAGGCACTATATTTACTAACACAATTAAAAACAGAAGCTCTGCAATGAATTCTACTTTTACAAGGTTATATTTTGTGAATGTTTGCTGAAACCCTCTCATGTATCTAAATCGGGTGGCCAGAATATTAGAGACACCTCTTAATATAATGCACTCCACTACAACTTCACTGTCCACTGTGACCTCAATAATGGACATATAGTGGAAATATCACCTTTCTGACAGATTTGAGGAAAAAAGGATTCATTTTAACCTTGTAAAAGTAGAATTCATGGCAGAGCTGCTGTATTAGTTTGTATTAGATTGTGCGGGTGTACTTAAATAATGTAAATTGGCCAGTGGGTGTATAAACTTTCTGTTTTACAAACCATTGTACTATAAAATTGTATCCATCCATGTAAAACAGAGTGACCTAAAGTTAAAGTCATTTAGTGCAACTTTTGGCAAACAGGGTAAAAGAAAGCTGTTTTCTAGCAGGATTCTCCTTTTACCTCTAATTGACCCCCTTGTGTGTGTATAGTAAAAGTCAAAAGCTTTGCCTTTTTGCCTTTGATGTTTGGCTAATTGACTGCTGATACTGTTAAAAAAACCATGTGACCACTGGGTTAAAATGAAATCCCTCAAAAAAACACTCAAAAAACCCTGTTAAAATATCATACAAAACATGTGTGAAAAGTAGAGCTTGCACCTTCAGTCTTTAAGCATTTATCAAGTAATGGTATCATTATCATTGGTTTACTGCACTGCACTGAAATGAACTGAGATGAGTCTCTACTACAACGGCAGCGTTAGCAAGTAGCGCATAGAGTAGACGAGCTTCTATGTTCCTCTGTACCTCTGTTATTTTAATAATTGTTAAAATGTTTTTTGAAATCATCAGGCATCAGCTAATACTAATTATGGTAATGACAACTACACCAGCTAGGCTGCAGAAGATGACGATGAGCTACTACTCATCTGGAAGAAACTCTCTAATAAATTCCTCACCAACCATGCTAGGTTTGATAAGGTGGAACAGACTCTCCAAGCCATACAAAACTGACAACAGGAACCTTTGGAAAAGGTGGAGGCAGAGCAAGTATCAGAAAAGGATAGTAATAATAGCTGCCTAGAAAAAGCTCTCTCCAGCATATAGAAAAAAAACTGCCTGCTTAAGATGGATGACCTCAAGAAGAGGTTGTGCCACAACAATATGAGGAATAAGGTGTTATCTGAGCTAAAGAAGATCCAAAACAGAACCTTTTTCAAATGAATTTGCACTATGAATATTAAAAAAACCAAAAGAGTGTCTTTTCTTTTGGTCCACTTCAAAAGGACTGAGTTTGGCTCTTTTAAACAACCCTTTGTTTAAACCATCATTGATGGACAGAGTATTTCTGGGCCGGAAAGAGAGGCAACCTTGGAATCAGAGACAGGGGTGGACTTTAGACCTTACCATTAGTCAAAGGTCAGTAATTGCCTTGGGCATGATGGATGGAGAAAAGACAAAGTCCATATTATCCATTTTGTGCAAAAATGTTTTCCAAAGTTTATATGAATCTATTTATAGTATTAATTTATAGTAATCATAATAAATAATATAATAATAATATTTATAATAATAATTAAATCATCATGCATTTTGACTGTTTAGTGCAATATCTCTGTGATTTCTAGTGCACT
>OMLM01004495.1:2304-34546 GCA_900302695.1 Helostoma temminkii | reverse complement strand
TCAATAATATATATACACACACACACACACACACACACACACACACACACACACACACACACACACACACACACACACACACACACACACACATACAGCTGCAACTCGAACTCAAGCAGATACACAACAGACCTCTACACTCACGCATGTTCATACACAATACTCAGTTCATTATCCATATTTCATGCTTAATACATAAAGCCTCAATTTTCCTGGCACCAGTCAAGATGTGAACCTGAGACTTCTCCACAAGTAAGTGTGCACTGTGTATTTTTTTGTCACTTGGATTTTGGGTAATCCCTGTACTTACTTTAAAGCAACACAACGAAGCTAATGGAAAGGTAATTATCACATGTATATTTACTTCCAGACAGTTTTGGGTGTAACTAAATGATATTCTGAAGTACACAGACCGTAGTATATGTATGTATACTCTGCTTTTTGCAGATATTAAAGTGTGGATGGCCTTAAATTAATAATCTGTGCCCATCCAGGTGTCTTAAAATAAGTTCATGTCCAATACACAGATAATTTGAGTTTACAATAGTCTCTTCTGCTTAGGGAAAGTGACCTGTCATTTTCAATATAAATTAGAACTAAAAATGGACAAACAAAAATACCTTTCTTTAGAAACTTGTTGGTTTATACTTGTCTTGGGAAAGGGAGGTTACCTAAATACAGTCAAGAAATTGAAAATGTCTTTAAAAGGTGTACACTACAGTCTGCAGAGACATGCTGCAACTGGATCAGGACATAAGATGAAATGAAGGCCCAAGTGCACATCTGCCCAAGAAGACAAGTACTTACAAGTATCCTGAACTGGATCCATAACTGAATAAAACAAGAGATAAACCAGTGTGCACAGACAGTGTGCTCAGCAAAACTGAAGAAAATGGGCTAAGATGCACAGTGGACAGTGGAACCACATATTTTGTGTAAGTAAGGAACATACAGTACAGAAACAGAGCTTATGAAATGATGATAGATGCTTGCCTTACACCATCAATAAAGCAAGTGGAAGGAAGTGGAAATGGGATGATCTGAAGATGCTTTGGCAATAAAAGAATTGGAGATCTATATTGTGTGAAAGGCTCCTCAATCAGCATGGACACCAGTCAATACTGAAGAGGCATGCCATTGTCTTTGGGTAATAACTGACTGGGGGATAATTTTGCAGCAAAACAATAACCATAAGCATTGTTCCAAGTTGTGTTAAAATTAGTTGGAGAAAAAAGTAGCTACTGGAATACAACCCCAATACCAAAAAAGTTGTGGTACTGTGCCAAATCTACATAAAAACACACTGATCATTTGCTAATCTCATAAACTGGTAAAGTGACTATTTTAAGAGTTGAGTTTATTTTGAAGTTGATAGCAGTAACACATCTCAAAAAGTTTGGGACAGAGGCAACAAAAGTTAAAGAACATTATGCAGCTAATTAGATTAATTGGCAATAGGTCAGTAACATGATTGGGTATAAACATCTTGGAGAGTCAAAGTCACTTAGAAGTAAAGATGAGCAGAGTTCACCAGTTTGTAAAAAGCTGCATCTACAAATTGTCAAACAATTTCAGAATAGTGTCCCAACCCTTTTGGAACCGGGTTGTGCTTATTGTGATGGCTTGGCCAGCTCCATCGCCAGACCTGAACCCCATCAAGCTGGTGGGGAAGAAGCTGGACTGAGGAATTCAGGAACACCACCCAACAGCACAGCAGACCTTTGGAAGGTGCTGCAGAAGGCCTGGATACAAATCCCCCCTGAATAGCTGCAAAACCTGAACACTGGAATGCCACAGGTTTGAGAGGATTTTTTTGGATTAAAGTAAAATGTATTTGATCCATTTACAAACATTTAATTGAATAAAACCATTCAAACATAATAAGAATACATTAGTGTGTATTGCCTTAAATGCACCAAATGTACAAATGTCCAATGTTAACAATACAACAGAAAAACAAGGAGAAAAAAGCTTCATGGTCATACTCCAACCAACAAACTCCCATTACCATTTTTTTTACTTTGTGCTCACAGGCTTCTGAAGGACCTCCTGTGCATTAAAATATAGTCTTTAAAAAGCCATTGAAGCAACCAATTCCTAGTCTAGTAAACTAGTCTTTTGATGTATCACTTCAGGTAACAAACTATTTTCAAAGGCCAATGTGTAGGTCAGCTTGTCAACCTGCAAACATGAGTAGCAGTGTCTTATCTGTCATTTTATAAATGACCAGGTGAAATACTTTGAGTGTGAGTTACTGAGTGCTGAGACATTGTGATTTTCAGGTGAAACATCCTACAACTGACTGCATTCCTTTTTTTACAAGTGCAGCAGGTCACATACCAGGGAAATACCTCTATCAGGTTTAATACCTGTGACTGGTGCGTCGATGTCCAGTATAGTTTTCTCCTGACGCAGAATAGCTGCCCCTTCATTGATGATTCGAAGAGCCACAGCTTCCTCTACCCGGCCCTCCTTGGTGAGGTGGGCTTTCAGGAGATCGACACGAGGTTTCCCTTCGCAGTCGAACACTTCCTTCATTGTAAGGCGGTGGCTCAGGGGGAAAGGGACAGCTGAGGACAGAGCACAGGAACATAGCGGCTATTAGACAGAATAACTATGGCTATGGTTAATGCAGGCGAGAATACAATTGTTGGTAATCTTCGCAACTATGATGAGAGAATAGTGGCAAACAGCATTCAAGGAATAATGTGAACAACTTATCATCAAGTAATTCATGATGAAGTCCCATTAGAGAAAACCCCATTCATGTTTTGCCTACAGGCGTTATTGCCACACTGCTGCTGCTGACAGTAAATGTGAATCTTTGGAATGAAAACCATCTTTATAAACATGGCTTTGCTGAATATGTAGACAACAACAATCTAGCAAAATCTTTTTGCATTTTTAAATGTCATTAAATAGAATTAACAGCAACTTTTTAAAGCAAGTTCATATCTACATTTAAACAATAGTTAAGAGGTATAATAACTGCATTTATTTTATTTATTATACATATATTTTACTTATTTTACAGTTTGTTTAAATAGGTTATATATTTATTCTTATATTCATGTAATTCAATATAGTGTATATCTTACTTTAAATAATAATTAAACTCCTACAAATAAATTATAGCTATTCAGCAATGCAAAATATAAGAAGTTAATACTGTCAACTCTAATTTAAATTAATATCTATTAATAACCACAATAGATAAACACACAAAAAACATTTTATAGGAGCTGCAGGTTTGTAGTTACTTACTATGATGCCACGAAGCATGTTATTCATTCAGCACCCTCCCTAGATTGCTAAGCTTGTAGTCATTAAAATGCACCAGTCACCTACCCAACACACTGTCTGTGAAACTGTGAAATCCAACCACAGATCATTAGTTCAGTGGAAGAAAAAGCTATTCATTAGATCTAGCGCTGGTCTCAATCTCTATCCGGCTTTTGGGGCCCTTTATTAATCTACAGATCATCTGGCTTAACACAGATAACTCTTTCTAAGTGTCATGTAAGTAATTCACATGAAAAGAAAAAAAAGTCAAAGGCAAAAATCATTAGAATAACTAGGCTTAACACACATATGCGCACATAACACACACTGACAACATTAGTATATTCAGGGATATGGCTAGACTTGCCAGATATGGGCAGTGAAAAGCAAAAGGGGCCACTCAGCAGTGTCAAATAATCAAATTAAAGACAAAAGATAAGTTTCAAAGCTTGGCCTTTCTGAACATGATCAACGTGCTCTTTAATGATGAATGCTTGACTACAGAATCTCAGTCCCTGCTCCCGAGATAATGAGGCGAGTCCCAGCAAGTGTATTTCTTGGGACTAAAAAATCTTCACAGTGTGCAGTGTGTATCTGTGATGGTGATGTGTCCTTTGACACTTTACCAGCTAGCACAAACTCAGCACAGTCACCACTCAAATTTTCTCAAGTTTGAGTTTAATTAATGTCAACGTGCAATGAGGAATCTGCTTTTCCTTGATTGTAAATGACAAACATTAGTAAAGTGACAGACAAATTATGTTTCTATACAACCCACTTATATTTTCCATAAATAATTACCATATGTTGCAGCCTGTCGACTTAAAGTATGTTTCAGTAATGAATTACCTTCACAAAGGGTGATGTGGTACATCTAACTAAATAAATACATAACCTGTGCTGAAAGGAAATGCCAGAACCTTTATGATGGTAAAATGAATTGAGTGCAGACACGTTACTTTGTAGGCAACAACAAAGAATCAAACCCGCTAATAACAATGAAATCCAAAGAAGCCACTTTGATACTGAACAAATGGTCTTCAGCAACGCATTTTACAGACATAACTAATGTAGACACGGATATACAATTGTACTCATATACAGTAGATGTATGGTGCAGAGATGAAAAGCTGACTTCTGCTCAGCACCCAAGCAGAGTTTAACTATGAAATACTGTATGTTGCCGGGCAACAGCAGCAGCAGCAGCAGCAGCTGACTGTTAAAGTACAGCCAGTACAAACTGCAATTTGCACTGGAGGTTCATATGGATGCTGTTAGAAATGCTCACAGAGTAGACACATCAAAGTTCAGACTGTACACCTTTCTGTGCTGAAACACATTGTTCTAATAACAGTGTCTAAAATGGTCTCTACCTTTTATGGTAGGTTTGTGTCGCTAATGAGCAAGTCTAGGTTCAGTCAGGAAAAACTGGATGATTTTCTATTTAAGAATAGGCCTCTAATTAACACACACTAATGTCTAGATAGTCTTGTTTCTTTTCACCCACATCTGTTTGGCTTAATATCATATTTGAGCATATTTGAGGGGTTGACTAAACTACAACAGCAACATTTCTACTACATATGGTGTTGCAACCAATTTGTAAGTTTGTTACTGAAAGTTTTTTACCCTTGCTTAAAGTTTACATGTTGTTCCATTACAGCTTAAAACAATAGTTGTAGATTACATATAACATTTTTTCAGAATACAATAATTGTCCCTGTCTGTGACATCAGTGTGAATAATAGTAATATTAATATTAAAGAAAAGATGCTATAAGCTTTCTAAGGTGTTATAATAAAGTAAGATATGTGTACTTAAGGCTTCATCCCAGAAATAACTGACCTAAATATGCCTCTTGATGCCCACAGCACAGTGGAAAACAAACTGCACACACCAGCAGTTGTTGTATCCTTTTAGATATGTTCTGCCAGGTTAAAGAGGACCAGTGAGAAACTAAAAATAACTCTCAATATCTTGCTACACGCACCACACAATAACAGTAAGAAATAGCAATGTCAGTTTATCTAACCTGTCACTATGTCAGTAGCTTCCTTTGATCACTTGAGGGATGCATATGAGTGGAAAAAACATGGCTTTTACCGCTGCTACGAGGTAGAATACAGGAGTATGAGAACTGACAGAAGCAACTTAAGAAATATTTAACCTTTCTAGCATGAATAAGAGTTGTGACACAATTTCAGCAACTGACCGAAAAGACAAATGAGGATTTAATAACATGACTAAAAGTTTAAGATCATAAATTTCATCAGAAATAAAAGGTTTAGAGAAACCATGTGTGAAAATATCATATGTTACATGACCAGCAAAAAACTGAGTTGGAATTCTTGGATGCATTCTTGGATGCTGCGTTTGCCTGATAGATCTATGAATTGTGCTTCACAATTGACCGACAGAACAGCAATTAGATGCACTGCTTGATAGAACCATCCAGGAAAACAATTAACTGCATCATCTGATAACATTGCAAATATGATTACATGTGTCAGCAGTATCAGGAGTATCACCATCAGGATTAGAAGAATTGGAATTTAGTATTCGAAGGTATTATTTGCTAAACTTCAATGAGTTTTGCAGGGGAAACTATTCTGATGTCCTTTAATTTATGTCACACTGAGGAAGTGATCCACAAAAAACATTCACAAATGACTGTGAATGCAGAAACTGTTGTTGTTGTATAATTATTGAATCGTAACAGTTCATACAGAAGTGCAATTGTTGTGCCTGCAGCCATTGTAACACTCACTAAGGGTAACTCACAGCATTAGTGTTTCTACAAGTTAAGACTAAAGGACAAAGTTGTTAATGCTGACTGAGCTGCTCAGCCGCTATAATAATACACTAAATGTGAATTTATTCAGGCACAGTGCGTACTGTGAGCTGATCCATGATGAAAACGAGCAGGGCTAAATGAGTTATGGCACAACTGTGAGCACTCCATCATCCTCCATTGATCCAAGTTGTATCATCAGCACTGATTGAGCATTCTTCACATCTACTTACGCAGCTTTTGGGATTCCTTATAGACCTTTTCTAATCAAATGACAACATGACTCCTGGTGAAATATTCTCCATTAAATGTCAATTCCATGCCCTCTTCCACTGGCCCTGTCACAGCCTGTGAAATCCTGCTGCATCACTGCCCCAGCTTCTACCACAAGCTCGGTAATTCACCCCCCTCCTCTCATGCCTACCCATGCCAAAACCACGATGCAGTAAAACCGTGACATGAAACATAATTAAATTAGTAAAATTAAAATCCACACACAGAGCTGTGCAACTAAAAAACCAACATGTTTATCAGCATCAAAAGCTCCAGCAGCCCACTGCCATCATCCTGCACACAACTTGATGGCCACATATACTACACCGCCAATGCACGACATAAAAATTAAAGGCCATGCTCTGCCAAACCAAACACTTGAGATGTTATGTAATATCTACAGTCGTAGCCAAACGAAAAATGTAGGCTAACTTACATTTCACCACCCGATCGGTGGCGTTTAAGACGATGTCAGCGTTAGACATCTTCATGGGCAGTTGCTATCTTCGAGGCTGATGTGTTTTCTCTTCCTCCTTTTGGATATCCTCTCAGTACTTGTTGTCGAAACGCGTCTTAAGGATGCTGTGGCATCACTCAGATGATGCGCCCCCTCCGTGCGTCGTTGCTGCGCCGGGTAGAACTGCTGCTCGCCAGGCAGGGATGGATGCTGGATGCTGTGGGAGCTGCTGCTGCTGTGCTAAGCTGTTAATGTGGGGGAGGATGCACGGAGAGAGAGCGAGAGAGAGGGAGGGTGGGGGGAGAGATGTGCGCTATCCCGACATGGCCGTGAAGGGAACTCCCACGCAAATGTTTCACGGGACTGCCTGATGCTGCCATCAGATGGAGGATGAGACGGGGTTGCCCCCACGCACGCACGGTGCGCCATGTTACGGTATTCTCAAAATTTTGGTACGTCTAAAGATGAGAGTGTGCGTGGGGCTCAAATGCGTGTAAGTGTCATAATAACAGGCAGGTTGGTTTTGATTACACGCGCACACATGCACGCCAGGATTACTGGCAATGGATCATTACAATGACAGCAGAGACATTTCACATGGTGGCGACAAACACCACATTTAACCAAAAAAGCTACTTTAGCACTTTAAAGATGTAATAATATGGTCAGTGAAAAAATGTTTTCAGTTAGCCCACATAAAAATATTTAATATTGTTAAAACATCTCTGCTGTTGATGGACGAAAATGTTAATGTATATGTCTTTTCTTAATTTAATCTTTAGTTATGAGTGTTTTTAAAACGAGGAACGGTCTTCAACCTTACACTGCAAAAAGGGCCTTTAATCTCTGTCTGATTTAGTGTTAGGTCCCAGCTCTGGGAGTAGAATCTGAGGGGAGTTGAAACTCATCACCATTCACCATAGATATGTATTTCTCCTATCTAAAAGCAAAACCAATCTGCACCCTAGCTCTAAGTTATGCTCTATGATATTTAACCTGAATGCAACAAGCCCTCTCTGCCTGCGCCCAGTTCTTGAGAAACTAAAGTCTGTCCTACCATGGTCTAAATTTATATTTAGTGTTATATAAATTACTGACAGAATATTTGGTTGTGAATTATAGTATAGTTTGAAATATAAAAATTGCAGTGGTCTGAAATGCCACAATGACTCATTTCACTGCTTGTGGTTCTCATTGGCTTTTCCACTCTCATACCCCTCATTCCCCTGCCTACACATTGTAAAGTGATGCATTTCTCAGTATCAGTAATGATAAAGAAATATTTATTGTTGTGTTTAAACTAAATAGGCGTTCTGGTTTGCTTTAAAAACATTACAGTTTTAAAAGTATTACTGTATTCTTTATGCTGTAGTAGTTTTCCTAAAATCTGCAATACACCATCTTGCCTATAGTACTGCAATATATTCTAAAGTATTGAATAAAAACCTCTGTATCATGATACGTATCATTTTGCCAGATTCTTACCATTACACAGTCAAGTAATGTAATGTGCAGAAGATCACATGTAACAACAACAGTGTGCAGAACATTGCCTATATTAGCAAGCAGAAATAAAAGGATCTCAGTGGTAGCACACAGCTGGGAGGAAACATGAATACTTAATAAAACTGAATAAAGATGCAAACATGGGAAAATGTTTTCATTGAATATACCCTATGTAATCAGCAATGGAGTCTTTATTTGGGGTGCGTTGATTCCTTTCAGAGTCTGAGAAACAAGTGAAAGTGAAATAAAAAGTGAAGAAGAAGCACTGTGTACCTTTGACTGTGAATACTGTACTTTACAATACAGGACAGATTCTCAACACCCTATTTGTCTTTTTGTGCCATTTTTCATACTGTATTTTATTTTATTTGTGATTTACTTATATCACAGACAGATTTTATTGTTCCTTATATATTTATTCCTTAGGCCATCTCTGTGAAAACAGCTTCTGTAAAAACTTGTCACTAGATGGCGCTCTAACCCTGATTTTCTTTCTACACCAGCAACAGCTGTTCTGCTGGTGCTGCTGCACAGGAGGGGCAGTGTTTACTACTTTACATTTGGAGACATGATAATTTGAGAAGGCAGTGACACTACTTATTTAGTGCAACAAGCTAAACAGTTGTTGATGTAATTTTGTCATGCTTTTTTGTCCTCGTCCTGTCAGTCAAGACAATAGAACAGCCTGCTTCCTGACATATGAGGCTGAGCATGTGATTAGTGGCAGGATGAGTAATAAATCTCCAGAAATGGAGCCAGTGTTGCTCATCAGGCTTCTGCAGTGTGGAGCTGTGAGGCTCACACAAGGTCTGACTGACTTGTTCAGTGGGGAAGGGAAAACACACCATAAAATCCATAACACTTTAGAGCCTCAGTTGATAGCAGTGTCCAATACCTGTCCAGGGTTCATGTGGTATGTCCTTGAAGTTGCCAATATTGCTAGGACAGATAAACCAGACAATAGTGAAGAAACTAGAGGGAAACTACACTGATGATTCTCTTGTTCTCTGTTCATTAAAAGAACCAAATAAACTGTATTTTTAAATTATAGTCTTTTAAATGCTATTCCCAACAGCAACAACAACAACAACAATAAAATATTAAATTGAATGTGAATATTTCTGCAGTGGAAATGACTTGATGTCTACCACATTTACTGGCCCCCTTTTTCCTGACATGATGTCTTAGCACAATGGCAGGGGAAAGTGGTACTAAAAGTGGCCTAGTCTAGCATACTGTGGTTTATCCAGCTTCATGTTTCAGCATTATTAACTCACTGTCATTTACTTGTAGTTCCATCAGTTATCCAGTGTCACATTGATAAATACATGTTTCATAACCATTATAATGACACCTGTAGGCCTCCGTATATCACACCCAGGGAGAAACACTAATTTGACACAATGCTTTGACACAGACTAATCTCGATTTAGCTGAGATTTAGTGACTCGCTTGAAGTGAATTTGATGTGTAAGAACGGAAAGTCATTGGGTCGTACATCATAATAATCTCATTACTTTATTTACATTGTACATTTCCACAACATAGTAGTACAGGCTTAGGCTAGTAGTACCCATTAATGTGTAAAACTGTTAGTTGTAGTTAAATGTAAAGTACAACTTTTTGGAAATACTCTTGTTCACTTTACTACCAGGAGTTAGATGAGAAGTTTGACACTACTCTATGTACAGGTACACATGCTCTTTAAGTGTGGAACCTTAAGTGGCTGAATTATCATAGTGTAAAGATGGGAAAGTCTAAGAATCTAGTCGGAAAACTGCATGACTCACTTCAAGGTTCAAAACTTCAACTACATGCAAATCTGAAGTATATTAGATAGCTTTTTGATCCAAAGTGAACTTAATGGAAGCTGACCGAGGAGCACTCCACTGTTGAAAGCAAATCATAAAAAAAAGCCAAAATGCATTCTGACAAGCCACAAAGCTTGTCCTTTGGGCAGATGAGACAAAACTGGAAGTTTTTGGCAAATCATATCAGCTCTGTGTCCAGAGATGCTAAAATGAAGCATACAAAGAAAAGAACACTGTACCTACTGTGAAACATGGAGGAGGCCCTGTCATGTTCTGGGGCTGCTTTGCTGCATAGGGCACATGGTGTCTTGAATCTGTGCACGATACAATGAAATCTCAAAACTTTGAAGGCATTCTGGAGCGAAATGTTCTGCCCACTGTCTGAAGACTTGGTCTTTGTCATACATCATGGGTTCTCCAACAGGATAATGACCCAAAACACAAAGCTCAAAACACCAAGAATGGCTAAGAACAAAACATCGGACTGTTCAGAAGTGGCCTTCTATGAGCCCTGATCTAAATCTACAGGTGAAGAAGTCTCATTGAGAGTTACAGATAGCTTGATTGCAGTATTTGCCTCAGAAGGTTGTATAACTAAATACAGCTCATATCCTCTCCACAGCCTGCTGGTCAAACAGCGGAGCACTTTCAGTCACAGACTTCTATCTATGTAGTTAAGGGTACCATCATATTTGTCCAGGCCAGTTTCATTAGTTTGTTTTTTAAAATTCTTCTGTTGAACCACCCATTAGTTAATTTTCAGTTATTTATTATTATTTTTGTTATCTTCACATTATTTCAGTGACCATTGTGACTTTTTATTTCTTTAACAGAAGGGTACCAACAATTTTGTCCATGTTTGTAGTTGAACCCATAGAGAAACTGAAATATAAAGACCATGCATTGTAGTTTTCCATAGCGTTACATAAAAGAGGCAGTTTTCTTCAGGTGCAGAGGTAAAGAGCAGAGTTGAATTATTGAAAACCATTAAGTTGTAAGATTTTGAAAAATTGAGAAAACTGTGATTTTTGTTGACCCAAATTATTACTCAGTGACATTTTGAAGATGCCTGTGTCTAAAAAACAATCCAAATGATTTGATTTGCTGAACAGAAAAAGAAACAGCATCTGGAACTCTCTACTTCTACAGCTGGTTAATTTTGGTGACAAATGATATTTGGCATTCAACAGGAAGTGACATCATCTGGCACCAGCCTACAGGAGAGGACAAGTTCAGTACTCTGTTTGTCAGTGGAGGACATGCTTCACACATGTTTGGGTCTGACACAACATGGTTTGATTTTTTATGTTGTAAATTTATTTATTGCTGCTGAACAAGGAGGATATTTCTACATGTTAGCTGGGAGAGACAGTGTAGAAAGGACTAGCAGAATAAGAGGCCAGCCTCTCAGAAAACAGGCTGATGTTGAAAGAGTGTTACAGTGATCATTTGGAGAGTTGACAGGAATTGCAACATTCTTCTGTTTTGGAGAAAGCACCCAGCTCCCTTCATTGCCTTCGCACCTCTTTTTTGGGCCTTCTTCGGGGGCTTTCCTACGGTGCTGGTCATGTGTGCAGCTGGAGATGGAGGCCATGCAACGCTAATCCTCCTCCCCAGCTCAGGAAAGTACCCTGCCTCCCTGTGCTGAACGAAAACAACAAAGAGCTGAGTGTGGCTGCAGCCTCCGGGGTTCAGTGCACCCACCAGAACATGTCCAAGAGTCACAGCTTGCTGCTCCCTCCTACCCATCCATCCATGCATGACTGTCCTTCTCTCTCATGCCTTCTCTCTCCGTGACCCTCTTTTCAACCTAAGAAAGACACGTACGATTGCAGACTACAATGTAATATTCCTCCCTTCGTAACCAGAGATAGAGGACTTTAGAAGGTCAAAAGGGAGGACACAGAGCACGGCACAAAAGCAAAACAATGTGGTAAGAGTGGGGTTTAGAGAGGCAACATTATTCTTGTGTTTTTTTTTGTTGTTGGTGTTTGTTTTTTTAACCCCACAAATGTCAGTGACATGGTGTAAAACCCTAAATGGAAACATACAGAAAAAATAGAAACAATAATGAAAATCTATTTGATGTTCCCAAAATTTGTTCAAACAACAAATAAACCTCATGTAAGATAGAAATACCTGTTTCATGTTTAGATTCAGGTGTTGGTAGCAAAACCTTGTTTAGGTACATGGTATCTGTATTTGATGCTGATAACTGTAGCTCTGCTGGACGACAACAGGAGGATAGGAGGGAGAAATCTGTTCAAATCTGGTGATCTGCATTTTTACAAGAATTCATGCAGCATTGACTGAGCTCAGTGCAACCAAATGGTGTGAAGGGTGTCAGTCAAGAAAACAGAAAATGTCTGGATAACATCACGAGTGCTGATCTGATAAACCACAATATGCGGCTAACATCACATTAATTTTTAAGCTAACTAGAAAACACATGTAACTTTAGAATCAAAATCATGAACCCAGTTAATTAGTTAAAAGTTTGGAGGCTGCCATTCTTTTACACCAGTGTCACCATCATATTTCTTTAACTATCATGTTGTAACCATAACTGCAGCTCATCCATCCATCCATAGTATCCAACCAGGTTGACTAAAATAAGATTTGGAGATGACTGGAGTATTATATGCAGTGTTAATCAACCTCTATTGACATGAATCCACTTCTGCCACTTCTCTTTACCCTTTAAACATTTTGTAATAACTGAAAAATGTGTTATTTTGATTAAGTTGTGCCAGTCACTTCTTGGTCGTGATGATGGCAGCACAGCTCGCTGGTGTTTTCAGACAGTCTCATTTAGAAGCTTCCAATGTAACAGCGTAAGAAAACAGAGATGTGTTATTTCATGAGATGAAGCCATAACAATAAAACAAAACAAACAAACAAACACAAAAAGCTATGTTATCTGTTTTTACTGCGTATGGGGAGAAGCTATATGCTATTGTCAAAATGCCTCACAGCCATGCATTTTACTCAACAAATCTGGGATTTATCGGGGATTTTAGATGATAAGAGTGTATCTAAGGAGTTGCACACCAAAACAAGATACCCATTGTTTTAATACATCACATCCACTCATTCACACTGAATGAGGATTAAAGAACATTGTTGTTTGGTATTGAAAATGAATGTCATATGAACACACTTTCTTACAATTTAGAACACGTTTTCTCTGTATTGATAAATTCAAATACTTGTTTCCAAAAAAAGAAAAAAGAAAAAAACAAATGAATTTTTTAAGCAAAATCATTTATAAGACCTATCTGTGTTGTGCATCATCGTGAGTCTTAAATGTCAATCATATAAAATACAACCATGCTTTTCCAGCTTGGCGAATTTCTGATTTGTGAAAGTTTTGACAAGTTTCCAGATTAGTGACTTTTTTTTTTTGCCTTGAAACAGATGTTTTTGAAATTATAGGAAGCGCCTGTAATCCACTACCAGATTTGTTTTAGATTATTTTAACAGAATGCACCGTCAACGAAATATATGAAAAACTTGTTTGGGGCGATATATTTAAGTTCTGTGCGTAATTACGCTTTTGGTGGCGTTTCGACTTAAGCATTTACTAAGTGAGTGTTATGTTTATGGGAGCCAGAGCATATGTGTTTGCAGGGAGGTTTGCTGGCTACTGGCAGAGTTGGTAGAACACCCCCTCCTCTCTCTCACTCTCTCTCTCTCTCTCTCTCTCTCTTCAGCTGCCGCGATATTTTCCAGCTCTGGAGCCTCAACCGCACAGCTCGATCGATTCGCATTGATTGTCCCTGACGAGCTGCTCCACTTTCTAGCCAATGTCAGCCAGTCTGCGATCGGGAAGGAGAGAAATGAAGGAAAATCTCTGCCGCCCTGGCGGTGTCATTTCCACACACTTGGGTTGGCCGCCTGCCAGCAGACAGGGCAGTCGAAAGAGGTGGAGTGGACTCTAGGGCTGAGCGAGAGGAGGCGCAACCGGGGATCATTTCCGTCAGCTTTGCATGGTGGATAACCTCTGTTCCCGAAAAGCATAGACGGGTGAATTGAGTTCACCAGTGTTTACTATACCTCTTAACAAAGAGGTCACTCTTTAAAACAAGAGGACAACATTGAAAGCCACACCAAATTGTCAGAATTTAAAAATGATACTTCTAGTTTATTATATTTTTAACGCATAATTATAAAACATTTATAAAACATTTGCGCTAATCTGGGTAATTACTATACAATCTGTACTGCGGCATTAGAGGCTATGAAGCCGCTCGGCGCATAATCTTTTAGCAGCCCACACTTCTGCTCTGAAACACCACCTCTCTCTCCAGCTGTCCTGATCTCACACTGAACCACAGCCTCTCCCCCTTTAGTGTTGCCTCGACTGAAACGCGCGCACTGCAGAAAAGTCCAGTTCGGTTTTTCCGCGAAGCTCCAAAAATCTATGAAATGTGTTTGCATGTTCCTCTCTGCAAGCGGGGATGTAGAGGTGGGATTGCAAGGACCGAGAAAGCTGGGGGAACCCACGCGTTCAGCCTCTGAGAAAGTACGCTTTTCCAAAATAACTGGCGGTGAATATTGTTTTTCTTTTTCACATTTGCCAATAACAAACTGACACTCTGTAGGATTGTGTTCTCGGAGAATAAGCTTTTTTCCCTGCCTTTTTCTTTTTTGTCACCATTCTGCACGGCAGGCTGAGAGACGGACCGCTCGGACTGTGGGAGCCCTCCCCTCTGCTCGGATCTGCTTTGGTAGGTGCGAATAAAATGGGCCCGTGTTTGCAAATATGCAGATACACGGACGGGGAGGGAGGAGGGGTACGGTGAGGGGATCATACTTTGTTAAAGTCTGCTGAAAGTTGGGATGTCATGTTCTTAAAAGATCAAGTTATAGCAGGGTGATCAGGGGCTCTTCTGTAGCCAGTGTCTTCAAATGTGCGACTGCAGACCATATGCTGGTACCGCAGATACACTACCGTGCTCACAGATGACCAGACAAAAGACACTTATATTGATCATTTTACTCTTCAAATAAAAAAAAAAGAAACGAGGCTTATAAAATCGCCAGTGGGTGGACAGACAGTGATGCTTCAGCACTGGAAGAAAGGGGCTTTTTAGAAGCTCAGTTTCTTAAAAAAACAATCTTAATTTCTCTTCCTGAGAAAAAAAAGTCGCCGCTGGCGCTGATACTGATCGGCACGAACGGAACCGAGAAACCCGTGGTTTACTATGAATCAGCTGTTAATGATACGCGCTAAACTTGACGCTGCCAGTTAATGAAGGGAATTGTTGACGCGCATTAGAGTCGGATCATACTTACATGTGGCAACATACTCTTTCTGATGCGTCGGTCAACCTGCGTAACTTCTTTATTCAGCTGTCATCCTAAAAACAAACACATCTCACAGGTTTCCACTCGCGTAATAATGAGGAATGGACATATTTATTCCAAATGTCATTTTGGAATAGATATGTTTATGTTATTTTTCCTTTATCTCTTTTCTGCCGGGCATCATAGGAAAGTTCCCAGGTAGCTCTCACCGTGGTGCCCGGAGATTTCTAGTCACCCCTGGCTATCCACCACGAGTATCGTTTCTTCGAGTGCTCCATATGTTTGCGAATAATTTGAAGTCGCAGTAGGCGCGACGTGGTTGTTTTTCTCCTCCAACTTTGTTGTGTGCACAGCCTAATTAGGGAGAACGGGACGCAGCAGGTTATGGACAATGCATGGAGCCTTGAGTCTAATTATTGTCACCAGGCTTTTTAACTTCCTCTGCCTTTGCGTGTGTATGTGTGCGTGTTCGTGGACGCGCGCGTCAGCCGACAGGAGGTGGGAGGAATAGAGAATGTGTAGCTCACCGTAGACGAGTACGGAGTCCGCCGACAGCGCGTCTGGAAAAGGGGAAGGGGGCGCATTTGCATCGTGCATTGCCTGGGTGCATTAAGTATTCTCGCGTCTCTAGAGGTGTTGTCAGCTGCTCCGTCGTCAGAGTTTGTGGTCGACCAAATGCCTCATAACCCCGCAGGAAATTTGACAGTATTTTTCCCACCTCCGACGAGGAGCTGACTGCGATTACCTGGCACCTGCGCATGTAGTGACGTCAGTGGAAGAAACTTATTCAGGAGTTGCGCGCATGAGTCACATGCGGACACATGCACCTGACAGTTTAACGCAGGCTGATTGCCAGATTGTCTAGTAGGATTGCAATTAGAGAAATGTAAATATTTCAGGATTTATGTTTTAATGACCCTTTATTAAAACGTTAAACTATGTCATAGCTCTGGGACATCACATTCCCAAACTAAATAAAAATGTAATATGTTTTATCGAACTCATACATGACCCTGGCCACTAATATCAGGCTGCTGTGGGGACATAAGTGTATGTTGAATATTTAAGCAGGCATTACAGTAAGCTTCATGGTTGTTTCTGGCTCTTCTCATGTTTCCACTTTTATTCTGAAAAGTTTTACAGGCATGCTATCCTAAACAATAGGAAATACAGACACATTGACCTTAAATGCTTTCCTTCATCACTTATTGACTGAATTAGTCAGTGACTGAACCAACCAATCATTCATCCATCAGTCAGAGCTGTGGCTATATCACGGACACACAAAAACAGAGTGAGGCATCTAATAAGAATCATTTAAAATATCTATTCGAGATAACTTTTAAAGTTGGAATCTAATAGCTTGCACCAGGGGAGCTGGTGTGAATGTTAAATGAGCTGTTCATGCTCATGCAAGTATCATAGAGCTGTCAAATATTCACCCAGCAGTATTGTGGCTATTAGGAGGTGCTCATCTTTTTTAGTGCTGCGGATGAGTAATCTATTAAAGTGCTACTTAATTCAGTGATGATTTAACCTCAAACATTTTGTAAATGTTCCCTACAAAATAAAGACCTCTGACTGTGCCAGCGAGTCACATACAGTAAAAAAAATAAAAATAAAGCCATTTATTTAAATTTATCTTGTGGCACAAAATATAATCATATTAGCTGAACACAAAACGTTTTCTTTCAGCTGAACATTAGCTGAACACTAATATTTTGTGTTCAACTAACATGATTCAATCTTGTCCCACCAGCTGTTAAAATTAAATCAAGTAATGGTTTAATTTTTTGAGTGTATCGAACAACTGACACATATATACCATATACTATATATTATATACTATTGCTGTCAAATGGTTGTGCAGTGTTTTGGCACATTATTAAGAAGGCTGTCATGAGAAAAAAAGTTTGGCCCAGGTAAACAGAATAGCTACTGGCCCTTTAAGGCCCATATATGCAAGTTTGTAGGGAAAGTATGCTAATTGTCTTTCTTACAGAGAGTTAGATGAGAACCTACCACTCACATCTGCACACAGCTGGCTAAAAAGGCAATTGGCTAAGACAAGTAACTTCCTGGAGTCTCCTCTGGTTGCCTGGCAACTGGTCTTGACCAAGCAATAGTTCAGCATATAACAGCATGTTAAATGGTGAATTGTTGTTTTTGTGTACAAATTAAACTAATGAAATATAACATGCTAATTAGTGAGCTTTGGATGTGTTGCTGTGTCCCTCTTTTTTCCAGTCCTTAAGCTTAGCTAGGAAAACCGTTTAGTGATTCAGCTTCATAATTAGCTATGTGTCTGTGGAGATTCTCAATCATCCAGGTCATAGTTATCCCAAAGGTGCTGTTTAGTGACATCACTTCTCATCAGAAACGATTCTTCAAGAACTTACAGCACCTCCAGATGCCACTGAGCAGCACCTATGTGCTATCTACACTCTGATCTAACTCTCAGCAACAAAGTGAATTAATGTTTTCCCCAAAATGTTGAAGTTTTCCTTTCATTTGAGTGTTTCTCTGTTTCTCATGTCACTAACAATGAGCTGCTCATTATTTCATATAAACAAGCCTAAACACGGGACAGCAGGAAACTATTTTCAGGCAGCACAGTCAAGTAGCAAATGGGGAGACAGTAAAAACACAGTTTATCATAAATGACCAATAAACTCGAGAGCAGAATTATCTGGATAACTTCACCAGAAATTTTGTACAGATGATCACTGAGGCGTGTAAACTTAAAATCAATTATTAGTTGATTAATCAAAATCAAACTTTATACACAGGCTTCATACCCACGCGTACCAACCAACACTTTGTTAACCACATTCAAACATTGTGGTTTCTCATGTTCTGCAGATCATCTGTTTTTGACAACGTATTTTATATAAAGAAAAATTACTGAGCTGACAGCCCTCAGGCGATTAAACAAATGACTCCAATTAATGTCAAGATTTCCACGAAGTGTCTTTACTGAATGAACAGCAACATTTATAATCACATTAAAAGTCTTGTTATACCCCCTTAGACTGGTATTTTTTCTACTGAAGTATATGATTTATTGACCATTAAAAGTGAAGTGATTCTCCACCGCTTAGATTTACTTTCCTTAAAATGTAAAATAAAAACAAATGCAGTTTTGCCTCCAATGATGATCAGGTATAAAAGAAACAGTACAGAAAGTCATTTCCTGCTGTAGTTTAGAGTTTTTTAATTTACTCAGCTCAATTATTTTTGTGGATGGTCTACAACCTCCAGCCGAGCTGAAAAAAGCTTCAGGTATGTAGTTGATCATTTTCAACATTTACTGTATATCCAGATCTCTACCAGGGCCTACTAGTCCTGTGGCACGCAGACTGTGCGCAGATATGGTGACAACAATAAGAAGGACACTGTCTTATGCTGACACAGCTTAAGGTGGGTTGTAATATGTGACTACTAATTACACTGAGGTGTAAGGCTTTAATATGAACCTCAGTATTAATTCCATATATGACATCACAGTAAATTGAATGAACAAGCTTAATGGACAAAACAACATGAATTCTCTAGTTTCAGTGGTATGGCACTGATACTCTCAGCAGCAGAGGAAGTTGTGGTTTAGCAGACAGTTCACATAAGGACATAAAACTACATCTGTAAATGATGTGGTGAAGGAATCTGAAGACCCATGATGCTTGAAGCAGAGGAGAGTGATTAGCCAATGACTATATGCCATGGTCAGGGTTGATGATGATGGAAAGACTGTGACTGGTAGGTCATCTGGTCAGTGGGATGGAAGGCAGATGTACACACACAGCGCAGTGGAGATTGAGTGTGAGGCCAAAACAGGCTTTTATTTGTTACACAATGTGGTAGACCAAAGCAACATCTGTGCTGTGGTGCACCAGTTTTGGCTACACTCCAAGCATGACCTCTAAACATGTAAAACACAAACTTTCATACATATGTTTGTTATCCCTGGTTTCCTTCAGGGCCTTTTTTGTCAGACAACAAACTAATATTGACGTGTAAAACCACTACATGATCGTTATACCAACACTTCCTACATGCCACCTTATTATGAACAATTGAAATGAGTTAATACATCTCTGCATTGCTAATCATAGGACATTTGTTTTCTGTTGCAGTCTGCCATGAGATTTATCTGCTTATTTTTCTATGATCATACCACACAGTAAATATATATCACTATCCTTTAAAATAGCATTGAAAAGTACCTTAATGATTTAAGTATTAAAGCTCAAACACATATTAGCCACACTGAGGTTTCCAGCAATTAAGTAAATATTATAGTTTAATAATAGTTTCATATTTTACTGAAGAAATAAAGGAGTGTTGCTGTTAATGCATTATACTGTAGGCGTTCCTGGGATTCACCCAAAACAAACCAGATGTGTCAGTGAAAAGTATTGTGTCACATCCATATTATCAGGATTGTCAACATGAAAGCACAGCAGTCATTTTCATTGGATTTGATTTAAACCAGTGGTGTCAGCAGGTCAGCTGTGTCTTGGCTCGTAGAAAAAAATAGCTCAATTATTTTGTTTTCAGGCGATCAGTGGTATTTTTGCAACAGTTTTCATGAGCCATGAATGCCAACTTAGTCACTTGGTAGCCGACTTGAGATCTCATTTAGTCTAGCTATTGATAATGTGCCAACTCATTAATTATGTGGCATATTCAAGTCTGTTAGCACATTTACTGTATTTAGATCATTGATGAAGCAGTTGGATCAGAGCTGGATATTCTCCCAGGCCATGATTAACTAGGAAATAAAGCTGTTGCACAAGTTAAATGCACATCTGCCATAAAGCTTAAATGATACAATGGCACACTAAACTCTAACAGAATAATCATCAGCTTTTTAGCAATAAAGTATGCATAACTAATCGTTGGATATTTCAGAAGTTCTATATTTCCTAAGGTCCCCCAAATCCCCATGTATCACCCTGATGACCTACAGTTCTGCATTCAAGCACAACTGAGTAGAGATACTGTAAGTGTAGAGATCCTTTTGGGAAACCGGACCCTGGTCAGTGCTGTAGTGGGAGAAACTGAAACTATGGGGCTGAGGGGCTGCAGAGCTGGCTCTGGTTCACTGGCGCCACATCCCCCTGAGCTGGTGAGAATGTGGGGGCTGTGCTCTTGCCTTTGAAGCTTTACCTCCCACTAATTCTGGCCTTCCAATTTCCACACACTGCACAGACACCCCCCTCCATCCTCTCCCCCTCCCTTTCCCTTTGTTTCCCTTATAAGGACTGGCCCGGCCATTTCCTCAGCTTTTCTGTGGGAGGTGGTATGCTTGTTTGTGAACATGGACAGGTCAGGAGAATAGCAGCATAGTTTTCCTTTTCATAGATGAGCAGTCACAGGAATCTTACGCTAAAAGCCTGTGGATGCACGCATCTCTGTCCAGTGGACTGCCTCCCACTGCTTGTCTAGTGAACCCTCTTCATGAACCTCCAACTCTATTTGAGATAACATTTCACCAAATTATTTTTACACCACAGGTTTGTTAAGAGTAATTGGATGGAAAATAATTGACACAGTCAAATGAAAGAAACCAAACGTTAATCCGAGACAGTCTTTTTCCTTGGTTGTGTATCTTGGTTTTTGAAAAGATTTCTAAGTAGTTCCCAGGGTGTCAGGTATAAAAGGATAGATATTTGTTTTCTCGCATTGTACTGAGACTGCACACTACACAATTCTGTCAATATCATGTATTTATAACAATTCATTCCAAATTAGGTTGATCTAAAAGGGACATTATGGCAGATATTTGTTGTAGTGTTTACTGTAACAAATCCTCATCAAATAGAAGTCATAAATAAAGTGTCACTGTTGATTGCCGGTGCAGGTCAGTTTGTCTTTCATGTACTTTATCAAGCTCCTCTCTACTCTACTAATTTTAGTTAATTCAATTTTATTAGAATTTAAGGATCAAGACTGGGCTCTGTGTGTGTAATTCCTTTTCTTTGATAACCAATCAGAGGAACACCTGGGGAGCTGGGGTTTTTTCACCAATCAGGAGTCTGTGAAGTTTGATTTGTAAAATGATTAGAAGAAGAAACAGAGAGAGGAAGAATTAAAGGAACTGAGGTGTAGTTAGTTTAATATTAGCATTGTCAAGTTTTCTTATGTTCTTACTTACATAGCATACCTACAGGGTTTTTTAAGTAATATCTGTGTATTAAATTACTTGGAAATGTGACAGAAATCACTTGTATTGTTAAACACAAAAATAATTATCACCTGAATCTGCCGCTTCCCCTTAGCTTTGAAAGCTTTATAGTGAGTTTCAGCTTGTTTAGCTGTCTGGCTCCCAATGTCACTGTTTTGGTTCTCTCTCATTGTTCTCATAGAGGAATATTCAGCTGCATGAAGCATCTGTTTTGAGTAAAAAAGCTCTAAAAACCCACTGCACAATACCTGCACAGGATCAGACAACACAGTTAACCTCTTGCTGGTGAACAAACTGGAGATTTTAGCAGCATCAGCAGTTGAGAGAGACTACCCCACCGAACTAAAACACTGACTAAACATCCTGGACTGAAGTTAACAAAAGCTCCTCTCAAAGTGATAATATTCCCATATAACTGCTAGATGAAGTTCACCATATCAACTTAACAGGTGACGATATGCAAGTGTTATGCTCACAGCTTCTTTTTGCCCAATATGACACACACAAAAAAAAACAACAGTTACTATGTTGTTTGTTGCTTGTTGACCCACAGCTAATCAATGGCAGAAAATATTCCTCTTGAGTGTCTTAGTGCTTTGATCAGCTCATTATTGATGATTAATGTACACACTTTTTTTCTGTATGTGTAAAGTTTCCAGATGGGCCGTGCAAAAGCTTGGATGAGGGCTGAGCTGTAGTGCGGGCAGAAGGCTCCGGGGCCTGTCTGTTGTCGACTGGCTGATTGGTCCGTCAAGGTGAGGCTCCACTCTCACCAGGACACAGAACGGAACAAGAGAAGGTCTTTGCTCCCCCTCCTTGCTTACCCCTGCCCCCTTTCCACCCTCACCCTCAACCCAGGCACGTGAACTCAGGACCATGTCTAGCGGGCTGTCGGAGGGGGGCCGGACAGAGGACCTGGAGCGGAGTAGCTGCAAACAGGACTCTCCAGTGATAGAACGGAGGAATCGCAGTGGCATCATCAGTGAGCCCCTCAGTAAGAGCCTTAAGAACTCCCGTACCCTCTCCCAGTATACAGCAGTCTCCTCTGCTACCACCAATGGACACACGGACAATAGTGAGACTAAGAGCCACTCGGCCAAGCCTCAGCCACCCCCACAGCCCCAGCCCAATGTCTCTGCACTGACAGCAGCCAAGTTGGACCGGACCCTAGAACAGGTTCTGGAGGGACAGAATGGCCTGCTGCACTTTGCCCAGGCAGCAGCACTGTTAAAGCGTGCCGGTATGGAGCACATGCTCCTGCCTGGGGGCATGGGAGTGGGAGTTGGCGCTGCAGACGCAGGCTCGGGGGCTAGCGACTTGGAGGGTACGTCTGTCACGGACGCCGTAGGTGGCCCTGTTGACTTCCCATATGGAGTAGGGGGTGGCTTCCCCTTCAACCCGGGGCTTTTCATCATGACGCCGGCTGGAGTGTTTCTGGCGGACAGCGCGCTACACATGGCTGGCCTGGCTGAGTACCCTGTGCAAAGTGAGCTGGCCTCTGCTATCAACTCTGGTAAAAAGAAGCGAAAACGTTGCGGTATGTGCCCACCTTGCAGACGGCGGATTAACTGTGAGCAATGCAGCAGCTGCCGAAATCGCAAAACAGGCCACCAGATCTGCAAGTTTCGCAAATGTGAGGAACTGAAGAAGAAGCCCTCTGCTGCTCTGGAGGTAAGAGGGTGGGGAACATAGTGTGGCACTGCTTTGTGAGCCATTCTTTAGAGCTCCTTCAACAATAAACTAAAAGAATTTTAATTCAAAGAGTTAGAGTTTTAAACATAAAAATAAAAAACAGGTTTAGAGAGCTCATCAAACCTCGCAAACTAATTTCAGCTTTCCACCTGAAAGCACTGAGAAGGTGTTTTTGTTCATGCCTGAATGTCATTCACTTTTTAAAGGAAATTGTATGGGGGTTTCTGTAGAGTTGATGGCTCCACAAGCAGGGAAATGACAGGTGGTGAGGAGTGTAGTGGGTTTGTGAAGGGTAAGCATGCACCGTGGGGTCTCTTTGATCTGTCCACCATACTCACACCATCACCCTGCCCACATCTTTCAATTAGAAGGCTAATTCTGTGGTAGCTAAAACACAAGACTGTTTGTTTTTGAGATGCATAATGCATTTTGTGTTTGGCCACGTGCATCCTCAAGTGTTGTGCATATGTTAATTGTAAATAAATGTAAAAAATAAAGGTGTGTATGTAGAGCGGCAGTACTTGTGAATATGTGTACAGTATGTGTTTTGTGTGTAAGTGTACTTGTGTGGGTATGTTTGTGCATGTGTGTGCATGTAACAAGGTCCATCTGGCCACAGAGCTGTCATCTGGAGCACCAGGTGTCAGTGTGGCACATGCGCCCCCCCTTAGCTGCCGCTGTCCTTCTCTCCGGTGACACTCCTGCTCATATAAATGGCCATCCAGACTTTCTGCCTGCTACCTCCATCGCACTCAGTGGCCTAACTAACCCCGGCTGTGGTGACAGAACGGCCAATCATGAAATCAATTTCAGCAGATGTTCCATCTCAGAGGAAATAAACTTTTGTGATCGATGGATAATAGTGTCACTTTGGCATTACATAATAAATTGACAGATATGTAACACAGCATGAGCATGAAATAGTGGAGAGGCCTCTGGTCTAATTGACCTAAACTGGATCTGTGCTTCAAACTGCTAATGGCTTTACCTCTTTCTCTTTCTGATGTTGATTGACTGTGACAGCTTAGCTTCATGTTTGTAGGCTTGCAGCCCCATGTGCCGACATGGCTGTGTACAGAGAAATGTTCCTTAAAGGCATAGCTTGGTTTTTGGGGAATTTTGAAAACTTATTTATGTGACTCTGTACAGTTTGTAGTTAAATGTAAGATTAGTCAAATTAACTGGTTATATTTCTGTTTTTTGCTATTATGAAAAACATACATTGCTTTATCTTTATCTTATGCATTTAAATTTAAAAGCTCCCAGTCTCAAAACCAAAAGAATCTAATGTGCAAAATCTTTTATATTTATATATATATGTGTGTAAATATTTATATTTTAAAATATATAATATAAAAAAAACATAAATGATATGTTTTTCAAATTTATTTTCCCAAGGAATCTAGTAGCAGATATTAGTGACTTGTCAACAAACCAAAACAATCTGCCACTATTTTATTATTCGTAATCATTATTTATTAATGATGCATGATGATTCATTAAACCACATGTAATTGCTGGGAACACTGAAGCATACATGATTCGTAGTGAAGTAAACACTCAAAACTGACATTTTAAAACATTCAGCATTACAACTCATGAGCCGGGCAGTGGTCATTGTGATCGAAAAGAAGTGTTTTTTTTCCACCTGTTGCGAATCAGACTGGTGTGTCTGAATATCAACGTGTTGTTGTTTTAGTGCTGTATTGTTCAGTTGCAAATTCATGAGCGGCTTTGTTTGTCTCTGCTGATGATTCACCAAAACGGTGAAATGTGTCAGCTTGCTATGTAGGTGGTTTAACTCAATGTCTGCAACAGAAAGGAATTTAATTTTAATTTATGATTTGAAAATGATGTTGTCATGGCAAGCTAGCCTAATACCATTCATTCACACCAGTCATGCCAAACCCATGGGGTTGTGAATATTCGTGCATATAGGTCTTCATACTGCTTCTGTCATCCCAGTCTTGTGTGGGGTGTCACTGGCCACCTCAAATCAAAGAATCCTCAGGGTACAATAAAGCTGCCAAAGCTCCAAGTACTAATAGCAATCTGATTATTGACTTAGGTAACTCTATGTGTTGTAAGCACAATTTGTATTCCTGACAATTCAAAATTTGTTCTAGTTGTTTATTTATTCAGTGTGTAATTAGACATAATTTCCTCATTTTCAGATCAGAAATGAAAACGTCAAACTGTGCTTGTACCTAATTCCTCTCATACTGAATTATTTACATAATATGCAAGTAATGAGTAAAGTTAAAGTTTTTTTAAAGTTTTATTATAATCTACAGGTCTCTACTACATAATTGCCGGTGGTGTGTGCATAACATCAGTTTACCCTGTAGTGTGACCAGCTTTCTGATCCTAACATTGCCTGAACTAGTCCATCAAACACACACACATACAAATATTCAACATAAAGTTTTAACACTTTTCACTTTGCCAAATTATAGATTATGTTACATTGAAATTAGTCTTTGCACCAAATAGAAATGAGTTTTGAATTAATTACTTGCAGGTTCTCATTAACTGCAGAACAATAGGTGAATTGTATGAATGCAACAGATGAAACCTGACATTGTGTAAACAATGATGTATTCCTCAGAACACAATGGTAAAATCAGTCACCTGTCAATGCAAAACATGAAATAAAATTGCTGAGGCAAGGTCATATCTTAAACATTTCTCTGTTGCCTTGTAATCTGAATTATTATTCATTAGCTATCCCTACAGCATAGTTTGCAAATTTTTCTATATGATTTAGTTCATTTTGAGAGGGTTGATAGTGGTTGCCAGTGGACTTTAGGGTCGGAGGATGTAGACTTGACTCCGCATGGCCATATATTGAAGTGACAAGACATTGAACCCCCAAGACCAAGCCACTGAGGTCGCACTCTGAGTGCCAGTCCCAAGCCTGGTACAACATTGGAAAGGTTGTGTCAGGAAGGCCATCTGGTGTAAACACTTGTGCCAAATCTATGTGCAGACCAAGATCAACTGTGCCTACCCCGACCACTGGGTAACCCGAAAGAAAAAAAAAGAATGTAAAAAAGTAAGAAAAACCTGTTATTGCACTCTGGTGTGTTGAAACTTGAACTTTAAGAATGTGAAATGTGGCAAATTGTAAAGTACGCTTTAATATGCCTCAAGTCAAATTGAGACAAGTATTCCCATTCAATAAGGAATACACTGAAGTTGCCACCCTCTTATTTTTTGACCAAATTCTATATGCATCACAGTATCAACTTTTCTTACAGTAGTTTATTTTTAATTTTGCCAGTTTTTATTTGTCCTTGCGCACTCATATATTTCCAATTAGAGGTCCAATAGTTGTCTCAAATGGCTTTGTTATTAAGTCAACAGCTCTTGTTGATTACTTGATTAGATCAGAGAATACAGCCTAGGCTGCACTGTCGGGGAGTGTGGTGTCATCTGTATGAGCAAAATGTCAGAGTGTGAGATTCATGGAGGATGTGCTGCATCAAGAGGGTATGGAGTCAGCACAAATCCCAAATGTCAATAATGAGTAGATGAGATACACTCTTATTGTCTTTAAACAAGGGTTCTGTAAGTATATATGCAGGGAGACTTGGGCAGCACCTGTGCCAGAAGAGAACATGCTCTTGGCTTTCCACAGTGCTCTGCAGTGAGCCTCAGCTGTAGCTGTAGCTCCTCAGTGTCACATTCCCCTCCAATCTAAGACAGAGCGACACATCTCCGTCTGCTGTGGCTGTTGCACTCAGCGTGCGTTCTCTAAAGGAGCATGACATCTTATTTAACATGTGTGCTGGGGTCAGTTTGTCACATGGTTTTGACTGCCTTTCAGCATGTCACTGCAGATGTGAGTAAAAAGCCTGGAAGAAATTTGTTGGCTTTATTTTACTGCATTAGCTTTGAAAGGTTATACTTGTGTGTTTGTACGGCTGTGAGCGCGTATGCGTTCATACACAAGTGCGGTCCAGCAGCAGTGTGCTTATTTTAAGGGTGTTGACGGCTTCCATTGAAAGCTCATGGCAGCTCAAAGAGGAGCATAAAATTGGCAAGTGAGGGGGAGTTAGCATGCTGAGGCCTTTGCCACCTCATAGCTCACTGGCTGAAGATGTCTGGATTTATTCTGGGAATGCTACATTTGAGAGAAATAAGTGGGAAGGCAGTTCCTTTCTGCTCTGTGTCTGAATACCCTCCAGTGGTGCCAGTCTCTGCAATGCTGTTCAACACAGAGCGAGGGAAGGCGAGTCAGGGTTAGGAAGTTGTAGTATATCTTTTTTTGCTTGTATGGCACTGTATTACATTCAGAGTGTAGGTACTGTATATGTGGGTGGGTGATATTTGAAAACATTACGAGTTAAGACAGGAGCTCAGTTTTTGTCATGGTCTACTTATAGTATAATATGTGTTGTCCAAAAGATCATTGGTTTTGTCAAATACAGAGATTATTCCTCCTGAGCATACTAGTGCTGTCCATTGGGGGCTACTTTGCCAGTTTCAGTCGTGGATTGAGAATAGTGTATGCCCTCTTGGTCTTTCCTGCCTTCCAGATACTGTACACCAAACACTCATGACAGAAGAGACTCATGAAAACTGACAGGCATGCAGACTGACACTGAGACACATGGATGTGTGGGCAAGTTGCTGGGCAGACAGAGGGACAAGTGGAAATGGACAGAAAAGCCTGAAAGACAAAAAGAGAAAGAAATCAGTAAGGCAGCCAGAGCATTGTACTGAAGGCTGATATCTGGATTAAGCAAACAGCTCTAAAGAGACACAGACAGTCGCCCCATCAAACAATGATTTGGCCAATTTCCAGTCAACAGATATCTAGATGTTTATGGGGTGTGAGTGGCGCAGTTGGTAGAGTGGTTAGCCCTTGACTCTAAGGTCGTAGATTCGCCAAGTTCGCTACATGTAAATATATGTAACTAAAGTAATTTGGATTACATTTTACATAATCATAGCATCCAGAAATCTTTCATCTAGATACCCACGTTAGCTTTTGTTTACTAGATATGGGGCATTGAGGATTAGTGTGAAAGGCTTGGATCATTAACTAACTGTGACCACGGAAACATCACCAGCACCACCTCAGGCACATTTCTGACTATAGCTGCAAAAATTAGTTGAGTATCCACCAGAAAATGTATCTACTATTTTGATAATCAATTAACCCTCACAGTTGGGTAACAATAACATTTTCCTGATCCCAGTCTCTCAAATGTTGTGATTTGTTTTTCTTTGCCACATATTGCAGTAAATGACACCTTGAAATATCTGATAATTTTTTTCACAGTTTTCACCCTCAGGTGATTAACTCAATATAGGACTCATGGGTTGAACTAATGGATCAGATTGTGTGTGAGAGTGTTCCTGCTCTGGCTGCAGATGCATGCACTGGTCCAGGAAGAGAAATCAGTATATTTACATATCAATCATCATTGACTCTTAAAGGAAGAGCAGGCTTAGGAAGATGCTACATCCCCTCAGCCAGACAAACATGAGTGTAATGCCAGCTAGAGGTCATTTGTGCTTTGTTTCACATGTTTTAAAGGTTTTCTTCTCTGCTTCTTGAATAGCAGCCAGTGTTACAGCCCACATTCGATACTGTATGTGGAGGTGCTTTGCGTGCATTGTTTCAGTGTGTGTGTATTTATTTATTTATTTTTCTTGTGGGTGTCTATAAGGGAATCCTCACAATAGATGATGACGAAGCCACGAGAACAGTATCCAGAAGTGCTACCCTGGGGCAAAATCTGAATTCATAATGGCTTAAACTGGCTAACAGGAATTTACATCAGTGACACCTTCTCAGAAAAACATTTTAAGTTATGGTATACTGGGAAGCATTAAGCATTTTTCTATCTTTGTGGTATAACACACACACATTGTTTGTACTATACTAAGACAAATGCGCTCGCCATGCTTGAAAAAACACATCCATCGATTTTAGTGATTGGCCACTTCACACCCACAGAACCCGTCTGTTTGAACCTGTGCAATCAGTGTTGGTGAAGGATGGGTTTTTCTTTTCCTGAACGGCTGCCATTTTGCATTGATTGCACATGTTTGATAATGAGGAAAATAGCATTTACAGTCCAGTCAAAGTCTGTGTTGTTTGTATTTCTGCACATTACGTCACGGTCAGTCCAACTCTTCCCAGGGTTTTGACATCTGTGGCAGCACCAGATGTTGCTGTCCTCCGTCTGTCCTCTTAACAGCTCAGTGCAGCTGAAAGGTCATCGCAGAGACGAAGCTAATGATACTTAATATGCAGACCATAAATAGTTTCAGCAATATTTTGGCTGCTACCTCTTATAAATGTGTATCCCAGTGCATTCCACTGCTGCTTGTGTATACTGTAAGTTTAAAAAATTCTGTAGCAACAAAACGAAACCTGCATCCAACTAACAGGAGTTGCTACATCTCTGCGACACTGATATGAAGTTGAGAGGTTGACGTGAACTGGTGCATTGACTTGTGAGCTATGAACAGCAGTGTAGTATTCAGCAACAGTGCCGTCAGATTATTCCCGATTGAGTCAGTTTAACAAATAAAGGACAATATGGACTATATTTGGCTGAGATCACCAGAATAATTACCTTGTTTGAAGTCTTTTTACCCAAACAAAAATGTTTAATTTTTGTTAGCAGGAGTTCACTTTCAAATTGAAAGTAAATGAAACCTGTGGACCACAAACCCCGCTGTCACTCACTTTCATGTTCACATATGAACAATAGCATTCAAAAGAACACTGTGATGCTGATTCAAGGGTAGAGGAATGGTTTAAGCGAGCCAGAAAAGTAATTAGGCCTAGTATTGTTTAGGTTTCAAACAAACTTCTCTGAACTAATGGGCTGTTTGCCTCTGAGTAGCCTTTGTTGGAAAAATCATAATTTCACTGCAGCTGTGCAAAAGAGCTAAGTAATAGGACAGAAAATTCAAATCACATTATGTTTCATTAGAATTGTATTAAAATATGAGGTAGAATTGATTTTTTTTACATATGTGGTAATACAGATATGTGAATGTGATATGTGAAGTGTGTGACACATCTGTTTATGTACATCTTCTGCTTCTCTTTCAGTAACGTTGTTGCATGTGCAGAGCAGTAATGTAGCTGGTGTTAATGGATGTTTAATTTGCATACTATTAACATGTATTTCTATTATTCAGTACAAGTTGGTAGGGTATAGAGGGCGTGGACAGAACAGCACTGAGTAGAGTAGTGAGTGGTGAGTAAAATGCACTCATATTTTAATTTTTGTGTCTTTTCTTTTTTCATGTTATCTCTCTGTAGCTTTCTAAGCTCAGGTGCTGTTACTGTTTTATAACCAGAGAAGAAAATGAGGCTAATTTGTTATCCTGCTTAATAAACTCCAAGACCAGATTCTTCTTATCTTCTTCATAAAACTGTCAAACTTAACTGGTGTTTGCACTGGACTTGCTTGACCTGTGAACCTGAGTCTACCCTGCTCCTCCTCTCTGCAGAGATACTGCATTTTAATTCGATGAAAATTAGTCAGCATTAGTCCATTGTAGGCTGCCTGAGTGTTTGAATGAGGATACCAACACAGAAATAGGAGCGAACAAACCATAGTTAGCTGAGGAGAAAAAATGGAGAACTACTATGTTTGGCTGATAACCACATCACAGCTGCATCTATCTTCCTGCCTGACTTGCTCTCTCTCTCTCTCTTTCTTTGTCTCTCTCTCTGATGTTTAATTTTTTCACATTGAGCCACCAGACTAATTTTTTAAGTGGCCCACTTAGAGAAGTCCTGGTTCTCCTGATGGTCACTCTGTTCTTGCATAGGTGTGATTGTATTCATGGGTGTGTATTTGTGTTTGCACTCACAGTATGTGCGTATGATCCATTATTAAATCTTCTACTGTCGAGCACTGATGGAAAAGTGAAGCTGAATCCATCATGTATGAGAATTTTAGTTTAACAGTCTCACTCTTTGGTGTGATTTCGGGGGTGTATTGTGAGTGTCGGTTAACATGCCACTGTGTGTGGAGGTGTGTGACTGTACTTGAATACATATTGGTTTGGCGTGAGAGTGTGTGTGGGTGCATAAATGTTTGCCGAGCTCCTCCTGCCTACCTCTAGGCAGAGCTGGCTAACGGAAGAATCTGTGCTGCAGAATGGAGTTGCACTTTACAGGACGCCAGCCGTGCTGCAGCTCCAGGGACCCAAGCGTCTCTCTATCTCCTAACTGGCAGGCTGCTGTTGAGCCCTGCAGCTGCATGCTTGTGCGCCACTCCTCAGTGCAATCAGACACACATATAACCACGGCTAGAAAGAGGTGGAGGACGCAAAGCGGCATCATCATTGATGATGGTGCGGGAGAGCAACGTGTGTGGTGGCTAAATAATACATGTGGTGTATCTAGTTTTGTGTGAAGCTAAGACTGAACCTCGTACCTGTGGTGGTGCTGAGGGGAGAGACAGGCAGCTGATGAGCTAGACAATGTAGGATGTGAATCTTTCACACAAACTACTCATCCAGGGATAAAGAGTATCATAGAAGTAGCAATGAATTAATTAGCTCTTTAATCACTTGTGTTTTTGGCATTAATAATTTAAATGATGCATGAGCTAAAAATACCAAATATTGACTGATTTAAATCAGAAAATATTCCGCTGTTAACGTTCAATAATGTCCTCTTATTGTTTAGAATTACAGATATGTTTGGTTTCTTAATTGTTGCCTGAGCAAAACAAGCTAATTTAAGACTTCACCTTCAGCTCTGATGATTCATCACCCAGCTAAGTGATGATGACCATAGTTAGCTGCACTGACAACAGGGCAAAGTTGTGTATACTTTTCTGTTAAGGTGTGACAAAGCTGTTAGCTTTTGAATGTAACAACAGGTTTGATTATATTTGCTGCTTTTCATTAAGAACTCCAATCTCCCCACCCTCCTCTCCACACCC
>OMLM01004493.1:6758-26151 GCA_900302695.1 Helostoma temminkii | reverse complement strand
TTTAGGGTCCATTAAACTGTGAAAAAGCCTAATCTTACCTAGTGCACCTAACTATAGTCTCCAACAGAGCTAATCTGTAACTTTCTGAAATTAGTTAATAATCATGTTATACTTTTTGGTGTTCTGGTGTACTGCATTTTTCTCCTTTAAGAAAATGGGGTTGTTTAAATATCACACTGTTTCTAATCATGCAACTGGCACTGCTTCAGTGTGCTGTAAACAATAATGTCTATGAAGATTCTCACTCATCCAGGTGATGGTTATCTCATGGTGCTGTTCGGTGGCAGATTTAAGTGATTACTGCATAGCACGTCAGTAGCCCTTTTTACACAGCTATGCTAAGAAGGTGGCCCCTTCTTCACAACATCTTTGCCTATTTACACTGCAATTTAAAACGCAGCTGTAAAAACGCTCCAGTGTGCGTTTCGCGTTTCGAATTAGTAGCATGTTTAATGTTTAATGCGATGTATATGATGAACTTTGGATATTCATTGCCCTCAGAATACTACTGGAGAATGAGCTACAATGTGCTTTTACTAGCTTTGCACATTTAAGACATGATTTGAACTCAAACACAGTTGATGTTCATCAGGTACAATATTAGCATAAAGGATTCATGCAGTTTCCTGTTCTGTTTATGGTGACAAGATGCAGGAGAAACGCTTCTAGGATTGTTAGCGTTAGAGTTGCAGCTCTGGAGTAGGCTCTGGAAGTAATGGATGAAGTTAGAGTTTGAGTTATACTGGGGTCTGAACATCCTAGCACATTCTAGCGTTGCTCTGCGAGTCAGCCCTCTCTCCCGTAGCATTACATCTGATCGCTTGAATGTGTTGTTCAACTAAAGCAACGCGTAACAATCATTAACATACTGAACACAATGTATGACAACTGCACTGAGTTTGAATTGTGTCACAAATGCTACTTCTCCTCTATGTTTGTGGGACATTCTCACAGGAGTACCAAGCAAACACCCCACGCCTCCTTAGCTCTCACACAGTTGTAGGGGCGAACCTCTGGAGGCAGCTTAAAGCGAGGCTCTGTATTGGTGAAGCTCCCTTGAAGTGGTAGAGTGAAAGGGGCTAAGAGATTATGCCTTAGGCTTGTAAACGAGACATTGTGACCCAGGAAACCACCCCTCACTGAAACCAATCTCCTGTTGTTTGTAAAACGTGTGAAAGAGCAACTCCAGACAAATTTCTCTTCTGAGTTCAAATGTGAAAACAGCTACTGAGACAGTTAATCTAACTGCATATTTTTGGCTCGTGCACAAGCACAAGAAAAACACATATTCTACACAGAACTACAGCTGGCTGGTAAGCTCAAACCTATGAACGTCTAGCTATAAGGCAGCAGTGGTAACTACTCTGCCATCATGCAGACCAAAGTGATATTTAATTTAAAAAAAATTAGACATACATTTTTAAAATCTCCCACTACATTATTTTGTAGTGTCTTTCCTGAAGATGCAAGGTCAGTGACTTTTTTATTACCTCTTTGTAATTACATCTGATTCATTGCAGTGGTGTGGACGTTGTATTACACAGTTAGTTAAATATCTGTGTTAAAGAAAGACTTTGCATTCTAGCTTTACTGCCTGATTTTATGGTTGTCTAAACTTAGAGATGAGCCACTTTAGACTTAATATTGGAAACTCACATTGTAAATTGCTATGCAGTAAAGAGAGATAAGTTCTGCCGCTGACAGATAAAGTGGTGAAAACTTTACATTTTCATCTTTACCTTAACTTCCAAAACAATATTAGATTTTTCCATAACCTATCTCTAAAAAAACACTGATATCCACTTTATTATTTACACAACTGCCTACTGGTGACTAACACGTGGGAGAATGCCTATATTTATTTTATCATTTCTATGTTTGTGTGTCTGCCGTTTGCTTTTCTTTGGATATCTTTAGGATTCATATCAGTGTATTGTGCAGCAGTTTCTTCCCATCAGATAATGAAGTATTCCTGCAAATTTCTCTGCTAATGTGAAATTTGATGTCTTTGTATATACTCATTTCATTAAACTACTAGAAATTTGATTGGTAATGACTGTAACAAGCATATTGCATAACCCAAGTGGAGTCTGCTAATATCCCTAACTAAATCAAATTATTAAGAAACAGTATCTTCAAGGCCAAAATCGACCATCCGTTTTGTGACTTTTTGTTTTGTGACCATATCGCAGGGCTTTATAGTTTAAGAATAAACCCAGGGAAAATTAAATGTTAGACTCTGCATTCACCAAGCACTGAAATAAGTATTTTCAAACAGAGGGTGGGCCATCTGCCATGTTATGAAGACTCCAGCTGCTTGGGACCCAAGAGTCCTCTATACTTACTCTTTCAGTGGGTGACGTTGAGCTCCCACCATGAGCCATTCTGGAAGACAACATAAAGACAGCATAAAGTAAACATCACTCCAGCTAGTCAATCAGCCTTTTCTCTACCGACCAATCAATTGAGTGCTCGCCTTCAGAAAGGCCTGAAAATAGGTTGGGGTTTACTTTCTGTGGCACAACAGATGAGAGTGCACTTAACTACAGGGAGAAAATGGGTAACATTTCCATCCTCGTCTCTGCAAATGTACATCAAGAGGAGTATATTCAATTTTGATAACATTTGACCAGCATAGCATGCTTTTAGAGTCCATTCCCCTGCTCTCTCTCTCTTAACGTTCCTGCACCGCACTAGGAAAATTACAGCATAAATGTTTCCACATATCAGAATCACAAGTTGCTATTAGAAAGACGGATATTACAGAAGCACTCCCATTTTTGATAATGCACCCCTGACTGCAACATATTAAAGTGATACTTCACCTATATATGAAACTTGTATCTGTAGGTGTGAAATGTGACTGTGGTAACTGGTTGTTTCTCCCTTTATATTAAGCATCTTTAAATCATCAGTTAAAGATGAGAAGTCATATGTGACTGTCATGCAAACAAAATGTGTCTAAAATAAATCATGATAGTTTGTTTAGTTAGTTTCAAACCCAATTTGAATAACTGCCAGAATACTTTTGTTGCATGTCAAACCCCCTTCACACTGCCAACATCTGTAACTCTTCAATTAATGTTTTCCTGACATACACTCATGCAATACCACATAGTTTCTAATTAATTACACCTCTGCTTATGGATGTTTTATTAAAGAAAATGGATGCATATCACCAGAAATACCTTATGAAATAGGTACAGATTAGTGTTTTTTCTCTGTGAATGTTCTGAAATACAAGTTCAGTGTATTTGAAAAAAATAAAGCTGTTACCAAGTTTATTTTTTGTGATTAGAGGATTATGACCATGCAGGATCAGAGAAGGGGATGAGTGGAACACACTTTAACACTCCAGCTGGTCATTGTGAATACCTGGTGAAGTATTTTGGTCTCACCAGTGCTCCGCCTGTTTTTCAAAACTTGGTCAACTTGGGAAACATGCAGACTAAATTAGTTTAGTTTATCTTGACAGCATTTCCTCTGCTTCATTCTGTCTGCTGGCAACATAAAAATGGACAGGTAGAGCAGTTCAAGCCTGGCCAACCCCTTCAGAGATTCCTCCGCTTTGCCAAATTTTACAGATGTTTACTATAGTTTACTATAGTGTCCTCTTCATCAGTTGAACTCTCAGCCTTTACCACTTTAAGGTCCAGTTTTACAGGCTCCCATTTTTGAGAGAAACTATGACATTGGAGTGCAAGAAATGCTGACGATTAAGCTAGCACTTGAGGAGTGGCGTCAATGGTTAGAGAGAGCTGAAAACAACCGACTAAACCCTCACCAAGCCAGGTGAGCTTTGTACCGTCTACAGACCTGGTTCAGAAAAACAGCAAAGCAGATACTCTGTCTAGTCATTTTGACTCTTCTGAACAATATGAAAGCCCTGACTTCATTCTGCCTGCTTCTGCTTCGTCATGGACATTGAGTGAGCTGAACATTCTAAAGGATTCTCTGGCTTCATCTGCCTGCCCTGACAACCTTTTGTACGTTCCTGACACCTTGCAGTCCAGGGAGCAGTCCAGGGATTGGTACCACTCCTCCCGACTAACGTGATCCTGGTATTGCTCATACCATACCATTCCATTTTTAATTTTGATGTATAAATAGGTACTATTATAATGCAGTTACATGCATCTGTTTTTTGTGCTTTGAAGACATAAAGGTCAGTTTTCACAGGTGCACAGGAGAAGATGAGTGGAGATTAATTTACCTGATCTCAAAGTAAAACCAGCCTCAGAAGCCACTGTCCAGCACCAATATAAATCAGATGTCTGTTAATTCCATTTTTGATAATGTATATGTATGGAAATAAAAATTACATTTTGGAACTTTCTATCCTTCATGGAGCTTTCTCTCTAAAACCTCAGCCCTTCTCTCTCTCACTTGCTGCTTTTAAAGGAGATGCGAGAATGTGATTGGCCATTACTGACTACCACCCCGACTCCACCTGCTCATAAAGCAGTCCTCCCAATAATAACATATTCTGTCCATTCTTCACATTTCATCTGGTTGCACGCTGTAACGCCAACACCAGTGCTTTCAAGAACTGCAAAAATGTTGCTGGATTTGCCCATAGCCCTTTCATGCAGAGAAATGGGCTTGCGTTTTAACTGCACCTGGTTTCAGGAAGAAAGGGCCCCCAACCTTGCACAGTTGATTGATATAATCTCCACTGCATCAAGTCACGCTCCTCTCATTTCAATTAGGAAAGCTATCTGAATCACCTTCACATTTACACGCATTGCACACTGCTGTGAATCAATAGAAAAGGAAAATTGGTAGAAAGAGGAATGTCTGAGGACACATCTAGAGTTTCTGTCTTTTCCTCTGGTTTGTAATTGGGAGGCTCCACTAATTAAAATACAGCTTCCAGGCAGTCGATGGCGGCTGCTGCGGCTTTCCCTTTCAGATGTTCAATGAAGGGGAAGGGGTATTACAGCCATAAGGAATGACACAAAGCTGGCTATTCACACATAATTGCTCACTCAGGGAGGGTTCAGTGCGGCTGGTGGCCTGACAAACGCCCGAGGTGTCAGTTCCTGTCAAGATGATGAAGCTCTCCAGTGCCCCCCAGCCACGCTCTGAGACCCCAGTGCAGTCCAAATGGGACGTCAGTTTTAACTTTATAAATCCAAAATTGATGAAAAATGAGGTGGCTGTGGCTTCAGACTAATCCTTAGTTAGGCTTTGTGTGCAGAGGCCCTTAACTGGGGATTGCCTCAACTGAGTTATGGATTTAATTTATGGATCCAATAAATCTGTGTGTCTTTAGAAGAGAGGTTTTGTTTGAAACAATAACCCAATGTTTAGAATCATCTTTTAGACCTTCTTGATTCAGGACATACAGTGAAGAACCCTGCACATACTGTTCACATTCAGGGTTTAAATGTACTGCATTTAGTTCTCAACACCCAACTGAAACATGTCACAAAATAACATCTAAATGTTGAAGCAGATTCTGTTTGATTGGTGAAGGGATAGCTGTAGGAAATGCAATTGATTAGACTGTTTACTGTATTGTCTCCATTTAACTTCTTTAACACACAGAAACAAATAAATAAATATAAATGAACTAGACCTGAAAGGTAGTATACCAGAGCAGTACATACAACTTGGAAAGCAAGGCCCACTGCTTCGGGAAAACCGGGCAGTGACCAAAGTTTCTCCAAGGGAACAGGAACACAGGAACACATGACATGACAAAAATTAAATAAACAGTCATGAAATTATTGAACGGGTCCCATGTCATAGTTTAATATCTCTTTGTCAAGTCAGGACCATGGGAACTTCTGTATTTTGCTTGCTGACTTAATGTCTTAATCTCAATGCTTTGTAGTTAACAAGCGTATGTTAACTTAATTGAATCTGGGAGGTAATAATTGCCTTTTGGACAATTTAAAGGCAGCATTAGTTTCCAGCAGATTTAAAATAAATGTTCCAATTAGTTTTGCCCTGTTTGCCCATTATACATATAGCTTGATTCTGCTCTCAGTAAAAATCTTCTCTTTCAAAATGATTAACTTTACCATCGTAATTCTATGTCTGTTGCACGATTGCATCACATCTGAACGGTTGTTATACATGCACTTTCCAAGCACTGTACTGGACTAAGTTATTATCCCTCCGTCTTGGGGCAAATGTGCTCGAACAGTGTATAAAGGTGTTGACTACATGAATCTTTGGGAATATTATAAAATATTCCATGCTAAAGGGAGCTGTTCCCAGCTTCTTGTGACAACTTAAAAAAATGGCTATGTCTGACTGCACTGCTGTACAATTATTTCAGTGTAGTAATGGCTTTTACTTTAACCTTCTTTTCTGCTGGAACCATGGCTATGATCGCTTTAAATCAACATGCGGCTGATTACAGTTCTAGTACATGCTCCTTGTTCAGAGTTCTCTGACATACACATCATCATAAGTACCCCAGCTTCCCACAGGGGTGCGTTAAAATTAGAAAACAGACAGGAAGATGGACTAGCTAGACCCAGAAATAACCTCCGACAACATGGATTCACATCTTGTACAGAGGAAGCCGGTCACATTTCCTCTAGAGGCAAAAAAAGAGAGTGGATTCGAGTTTAAGTGATGTTTGAGCTGTGACATAAATCAAATCTGACCAAGGGAGTAACTTGAATGAGTTGACAAATGACCCAACATGATAGACAGCAGTATTTTAATCTCCTTTAATTAATTAATCCAAGACCTGGGCACAACCTTTGAAGTCCATTATTATTGCCACTGTATCAGACTTGGCAACAAAAGGTTTTAAAGAGTGAAAAGCCTGGAGAAAACAATTATAAACCGGTGCTTAAGTCATACAAAAGAAAGGAAATAATGAACAGATGTAATAGTGTAATTGCGCACCAGGGTCCCTAAGACACAGTTGTCTCAGGTCATTTTATAGACGAGTGTTGGCCTGCGTAAGCCTCGCCTCTGTCCATGTGAGGAGATGCCAGTGGCCCAGTATGTCCTGACATGATTAAAGAATAGACCTCACAGAGAAACATCTGTTTGGCCGGCAGACATGTTGTCACCCAGATGAGGCTGAACGAAGTATTCTCAGGAGATTAGCATCTGGGGTTTTAATTTAGAGATTTTCCTCCTCTTCACTTTTCCCTCTCAGTTCAACTCATTTTCTCTGTGAAATCTTCTCTGTCTGTCTTTGCCTCTCATTTCCTCTCTAATAAAGTGCTCTATTTTTACTATTCTCTCTCGTTAAGTCTCATTTTCCGTTAAAGCGTCACTTATACTACAGTGTGTTTAACCTATTTTGAGTGTTATAGTTGATGATAAAAACATGAATGATGCCAACAACACAGACTGTGGCGATAATCACTATGTTTGCATCATTAAAGGGTTATTTAGAGACAAAAACAGGCAAAATGTAATCTGCGTTTTTCTCAAAGGGGAAAACCTAATGAGAAAATGGGGCTTATTGCTGTGGGAATGGGATGGGGTAATTACATTAAAATAGATAACAACTCTTATACTCCAGCAATATAATAGCAATACTCTTTAGAGATTAATGCTTGGGAAGATTTGAAGTGCCACATGATTGATGGGATCATTAACCCAGCTTTCACTGGGAGCAAAAGTGTGAATAGTCTGACTTTAAGGCAAGAAATATGAAATGTGGTGTTTTGAGCAAAAGGCTCAAGTTCAAAAAGGTATCGCATGCGCCTTAGGGTAATTCAAGATATTGGAAACAGAGAAGCCTGACTCCAAGTGATGTGAACAAATGGCTGTATAAAGCTTTCACTGAAGCATGGCTCGCTGTATTCCAAATTAAATTAAAGTCTAAATGCATTAGCATCCAGCATTGCTCCGCTAAAAGCTTTCTCATACAGTTTATTTGCGCCGGAGAGCCTCCTCTTTATGTCCCTCCATTGCTGTGATATCACCTGTATTTGACAGTCATTTATCTACTGTAACATTATGCACGTGACACAGTGGAAAGGACCCAATCGTACCACCAGCAGCATTTGACTGTCAGATTCCATAACTGCAAAATGATAACTTGACAGAAGGTGTAATTACTTGTTAACAAGGGGGGGGGAGATGACTATCTGAGTATCTGGCAAGCATACTTGTCCTTATCCTGCAAGGTGAGGGACATGCAATATGACCTCTGTTCAAATCAGTTGCTGTGGCAACACATATAATCTGCATAATCCCACTTCTTTCTCCCTCTGTGCTGCCGATATATTTGGTATTGCTGGGGTGTTTCTGCTTTCATCAATCAATAAGCACTGGCACTGGCATGTTTCTCTTGGATTTTCCATGAATGAAAACTGTTTCTATAGGTGTCAATCTTTTTAAATTATTCAGTAGATTTATTGTTGCTCATGCAAAGAACACAACACAATTCAAGAGGGTGTTTATATTTGCTCGATTGTGAGACAAGCCCCCATTTGTCAAAATCTCTTTTTTAAAATGACATTCTGCATTAACATGCACTCAAGTAACCAGGTTACAATTGGCTTTGTTGAGTAAGCTGATTTCCTAACTGTCATGCAAATAGGAAACTGGTTTCCATAATCATTGTGGGGGATTAGACAAACTCGATTTCCCCAGGTAATTTCTCCCAGAGAACTCAGATTTCTGTGCCAAAGGCTGCAGAAACTCACCACTTCACTACTTTCAGCAGAGAAAAGAGTGGCTGGATTAAAATGGAGAGCTTTACATGTAGTGATTGTGCTTCAATTTTAAAATCAAGTCTGACTAAAACTGACACAAAGTGCTCTGTAGACATCTAAATAAGTCACTTTTCACATTGTATTCTTTTAATTGAGACAGTTTGTGTGAAATTTTGTTGTAAAATGTTTTGCAATAGCTGAAGGATTTTTCATGTTCAAATTGTGATGAAAAAACATACCAGCCTTTAGTTTGAATTTCAAAACCTGTCTGAGGTCATTGCAACAAATGTCATAAATGCCACTGATATAATTGCACGATTATATTCAGCCTCTAGTCGCTATCTTTGCCTGCTGTTTGGTGCTCAGGGAATGCACAGTGGGTTTATCAGACATTTTGTTTGCTGGAAACAAATGCTGAATGGTGTTGGAAAAGATGCTGAAAAGAAAAATAACACTGGACAAAAAAATGAGCTTAGGGGAACTCCAGTCAGATGATAATTATATGTGTACATCTTTCCTATTACTGATTGTCATTTGACTCTTTGCTCATATAAAAATAACCTTATATTAACTTTGCATACAATAATGAAAATGGGGCAGATTATTTTCTATGAAGTCAAAGCATCAGAGTTATTTTTCTGAGCAGACTGGGGGTTGGCGTGCCAGGTTGAGTTTTTAGCTTTAGGCATCGCAAATATTCAGGATTAGGATCAGCACTCATGTGCCCGTTAAGAATGATTGCATTCAGGAAAAGCGCTTTGGTTTATTGAACACAGGGATTTATCTGATCCTCTCAGGCAGCTCAGATCGTTTAATGCTGCCTGGCTTTTCCCCAAATGAATTTGTGTGATTAGACATGGCACAGCCCAGCCTTTCAACTCCAATAAAAGGGAATGGCGAAGAGTGAGGTTTACATAAGTTAAAATTGTTACTGTGTCATATTTTATTATTAAGAGTGAACAGGATGAGAAGGAAAGCAGTGTGGCCTCGTGGCAAGTCTTTTTTTTACAGTAATCTTAAGTGATATTTGCCAAACAATGAGGTGGACTGACATGCCTAAACATAGTTATTTTCTGTTTAAAGGGTTATGACATGGTTTACATTTGATTACATGTTGTATACTCTCATATTTAGTTATATGGCTGTGCAAAAATAATCTACTGCATCTGTACTACCTTTATAGGATCACAGGGAAGACAGTGATGAAAGCTTTTTATTTATGCATTTATTTTGCGCAACACGATTGTATAAACGTGTGTAGATGAACCACCATCTGCTTCTAAAATATCTCACTGAGTGCAAGCTCCTGTCCCGTGACAGCCAGTACGTGTTGATCTTAATAACATCTGCCTCCTTATACCAGGAGATTTACATTGTTAGTGGACAGTGCAGGCTTTTTAATAAAATTCCTTCTAATAAGGATTGAAACAGATCATTCCCACTTTAATCTGGTTTTTCAAGGCCTCCATTAGTCCTATCTCACATCTTCTGAACTGTCTGCTCTGACTTAAATGACTACAGAGATGTAATAACATTCTCCTGTTTTAATGAGCACATTATTCATGTTTCTGTGCTAAGGGCTCAAACACATTCAGTGTTTAAAGGCCCCGAAACATATTTTTGCAATCAGCTCCATACTATGAGCAAAGGGGGCTTGCTTGAAGATGAAAATGATTGCGAATGTAAGAACATTTGTGTTTTTCTTCTGTAGTGTTTGATATATTCTAGCGGCTAAGACTCAAAAGAAAAAGTCAAAAAGAGTTAAAGGATTATTTTAGACTCTGTTTTGACGTATCAAACAATGCAGGACATACTGTCATATGTGTTGATTGCACATGAAAGCAATATGTATCTTGAAATATATTTAGTAGAAATTTGCTATCTGCAGAGATGTGGTAAAAGGCTTCTGTGAACCAGACTTGTAGTGTAGAGATATTTCCTTCTACAGTAAAGTGTTTTGAATGAGGCTCGCCCTTCTAACCAATCAGAGGCCAACCATTTGTGCTTGGCTGATCAGGTTTGCAATGTGTAATGTCATAGCTGCTAATACCAGAGCCTGGTGAAGCATGTAGAATGATTTATTCAGAGTCTCATGCCAATCTTAGCTTGATTGTAAAAGTTGCAAATTAATATCTGCATTTTGGAGTGACTATGTTTGGCTGTCTTCTAAGATAAGCTAGCTGGCTGCTACCCCCCCAAAAAAGCCCAAATATATATATATATATATATATATATATATATGTATGTGTGTGTATATGTATTCAACAATTTTACTTTATTAAGATCCAGGTGCTCAAAGGTAAAAGAGAAGAACACAACATGCTGGATGTCATAATCTCACTGATGCAGATGTTCCTCTTTTTTGTGCAGCAAATCTGTTATTTCTGTTGTATAAATAGGGGAAATTATAATTTTCCACTGCTGCTTGGGAAACGGTATCCAGGCCAAAGTCGTAAAACGTGAAAGATCAATTATGCAGCTTGCCAACTATGGTATGCTTACACTGAATGCTTTCATAGTGCCATTCAGACGTATTTTAGCAAGGTGGTGCAGGGGATAATGTTCGGATTAGTCTGAGATTCAGAGCTGCTCCAGAACATCAATGTACCAATGTAACCCTATGAAAAAAGCTTCCCAGTAATTATCATCATAATCAGAATATGCAACAGAATATATATATGCAAAGTCAGAGCATTCTATTAGTAACTTTAAAGTGAATTATTTACAGACGACCATGTGGAGAACAAGAATTTTCTCCATTAGATTTGGAATGATAGTCTAGGGCATCAGAGCAGACATGAACCTGAAAAATAATTTTAATCATAATGGATTCCAAAGATTCCCTCATATAGATTTTAAGAACTAGAGGTATGAAAGATACATTCCAGTGCTGAAACAGGGACAGAATTGTGGGAAAGTGGAGCAAAATGAAAATCAAACCAATATCTGCTGTTTCTATTTACCCTAATAAGACACATCATCTCTATGGATATTATGAGACAGATTTAAAAGGTGAACATTTTGTGTGCGAGGCATCTATGATACGCCTGAGAGCAATCTCATTGTCTTGCTTGGCTAGCGTGAATGCTGAGCTAACACCAGGGCTGTAATCTATCACCACAGAGATTGCACTTGTTCCAGCATTGTTTTACAAGCTGCTGAGGACTAGGGCAGATAAGCTTTATCCCACCCTCACTTTCTGTGTGAGTCTTTCAAATCCATCTGTCAATAAGATAGAAAGAGTGTAGAATGGAATAGCGCTCCTTGGTGTGATGGCTAGCGTTGCTCGTGGATTAGAGTGAACATGTCACCTTTTTAAGTAGCTCTGCACATTCTGCAAAAAAAAAAAAAAATAAGATTCACCTAAGGTTGGGAAGTTTTGCAGAATTTGTTAGATTGTGTTCATGTTCATTGTCATACTGTAAGGATTTTCAGAAAGCACTTTGCTTTCAAAGTCATAAAGCTGCATGCTGTTTTTGAAATGCATACTTAAGCTTCAATTTTCTCTTCATCAGTCTCTCTACAACAAGATATTAAACTTGAAATATCTGTACAAGATTTCCTAGTGAACAGTGAAGATTACCCACAGCAAATCATCACCTGGGAAAAAAGAGGGTGGGGCAAAGAGTTCAAAGAGTTCAAAGGATGGTTGCTTTTCCTTTCAGCAGACCCACTACACAAGACTCATTATAAACTGGAAGCACAGACCGTTACTAAAAAAAAAAAGGACAAGATATAGGTGACTGGAATATATATATAAATTAACAATTTTGCAATGAAACAAAAAACTACAATTATGATCGTCAATTATATTCAAATTATGACTGAGCCTCCTTTCCCCTGCCATTTGGTTTTATTAATTTTAATGTAGTGTAATTTCACCAGATGTGTTTATAGGTGCCAACGTAACCCTCAGTCAAAGTTATGAGCACGGCTTCATGTGTCACCACATGTGCCACGGTGCTACTGACTGACCCTGTTGTGTAAATGAACACACATGTGTAGTAGTGCATGGAACCAGCACTGTGTGACATTTATGTTGGCATTCATAAACGCCATCTGGTGAAAATTCACTATATTAATAATTTATGTTAAACACTAAATCATCAGGAAAAAGAAGATGAATTGTGAATTCTTTGATTTGCACCATTATACAGTAGATAACCAATGTAGATCAGGTTTGCAATGTGTAATGTCATAACTGCTAATGCCAGAGCCTGGTGAAGCCAATGTTAGCTTGATTGTAAAAGTTGCAAATTAATATCTGCATTTTGGAGTGACTATGTTTGGCTGTCTTCTAAGATTGCCTCTTAATTGTGTTTTTGACAACATATGTGTGGTGATTTATATTAATAAATGTAATGTTGGGTACTTTTTGGTAATTTTGGAACTTCCAATCAAGTATTCTGAAAGATAGCTTTCTTAAACAAGCTGAATGTGCTGTAATCAGAATAAAATTGTAAGAAACTGGACCAAAACGAAATGCAGTGCAACATTGGTGTTTCTACTGCCCCAAGTAAGACACACGATCTCTGTGGTTATTGTGAGACAGAGTTAGAAGGTGAATGTTTTGTGTGTCGAGCATCTATGATTCAACAAGCTCATTGTCTTGCTAAAAGGAGCTTACAACACCAAACAAAGGCTGGCCTCAGCTGCAGTTTCTCAGGTGTGTTCAGGAAGAAAAGGCCCAGGTAAAGTTTCACCAAGTGTGATCTGGGTCCTTCGTTTCTGTAAAAGAGAAAAGCAGTCAGTCACCTGTGAAGTTATATCAATTAACACTGGGCAAATTTACAGATCGTGATTACAGTTCGGTACGACAGCATGAGGGTGTGTGAGGTACTGTTAAAGCATTTCTGCTTGACTGTGATTTGGCGCTATATAAAAAAACAGACTTTAACTGATTTATCAGCATTTTGTCCTGAACCAGCGCTGCAGAACAGTGACACTGGTTTATGATTAAACTATAGCGACTCATTTTAAAACTGTTTTCTGTAGTCATTCAGTTACCTTACAGTTCACATATTCTGCAGCACAGAAGGGCTTACTGAGTGAAACTGTATGACACTTCCAGCAGAATGTGTGAATACAGATGGGTGAGCAGTAGATCAGAAGCCGGGCTTTTAAAATGTTTAAAAAAGTAAGTGCGGATGATTTCCACTCTCCACTGCAGTTTAAGTACCTAATTTACCCCCTGATAATTTGCGTTTGGCTATTTTGCCACATTTTGTGTGTGTGAGTGTGTGTGTGAGAGAGAATGTCAACTTTGGCCTTATCATTCTGCTGCTTCAATGCGAAGCTGAGTTATTGATGAACCCATCAGTTTGATGCTCTCAAATGGCAATCTATGCTCCCTACGCTCACTCAACTCCTCCTCCCTAATCCTGGATTTTAATTTGTGCAGGAAACAGCAGGCTGAGCGTATGAGGGACATCAACTAAAATGGCCTCTCTCTCTCTCTCTCTCTCTCTCTCTCTCTCTCTCTCTCGCTCTCTCTCTCTCTCCCTCAGCCCTAGTGCTAGTGATGAGCCATTATTGGCAGCTCTCTTCCAGCATGTGGGAGCTCCAAGCAGTGGGCAAGAGGTTGAAGGGGATGTAGGTTCACTGGTGCTGAGGGTCAGATCACACAGAGGGAATAACAACAGATGAAAGGAAGAGAGTGCAAAGCTGTGTTTAAGCTTTAAGAAGATGTAGAAAGAAGGGAAGACATTTTTCTCTAAAAAGGGAGTATCACAAATTTCCCCTCTAACTCTTGTCCTCTTAGGTAGGTAAGACAGACAGAGGATTCTTTTACTTTTATTTTAACTCTAAAAAAAGCTTGTCTAATCTGCTGAGGGGTGTTACTTTTATATTATGAATGTTCCTTAGAGCATTAACATGAGTTTTCCATTGTAGAACTGAGTGCTCTGTGCAGATTGAGTGTGTTCCTGCTCGCATGTTGCACATGCTCAAATGTGTTTGGCAGGTGAAGCAACGTTTGTGTCACTTCTTATGTTAAAAGTCTAATTATATATCATCTTTGCAAACTTTCTGTTGTTACCCACCAGGGCTGGCATCACTCTTCAGCATGGAGTGGTATCCATACTGCTTTTTGATGTTTTTCACACCTTGCAGATCTCTCACTCTCACATTGCCAACCTATTCCCAGATCATCACATTTCCACCTCCATGCTTCACTGATGGTGTTAGGCAGTCATCTGTCATCTTTTCATGAACTGTATGTCTGAGCTATACTGTATGTTCCTCATTCAGACTCATCAGTCCACCAGACTTTGTACCAGTCATCTACATCCACTGTTTGTGTAGGAGACTGGCCTAATGGGTAGACTGCCAAGAAAAAAAACCCTATCAAGGGTGGCAAAGCACAAGAAAGGGTTGCAGTCAAGATGCACAAAGTGTCTGTACACACTGGTTTATCTCGTGTTCTATTCAACGGTGTAGCTAGTTCAAGAGCATTGAGGGATCTGTTTCTCAAGGAGCACACCACTTGTGTTTGTAGACAGACTTGGGCCGTCCCCTGTGTCTTTTGTCCTGATTGGACCCAGTGGCAGTCTGTGTGTCCCTGGAGACACCTTTTAAAGAAATATTCAATTTAATTTTTAGTTCTGATTTGCAAGTTATTCTCCCTGTGGAGGAACAGTCAAGTTTACTCACACTACTGTTACCTGCACATGAGCCTTTAAGACATCAGAGTCTGGAAAAAACAGATAGATGCAACTTTAACACTGACTGAGTAGCAAATGCTTGTTTTATAAAATTACATTTTTAAACCTTTGGTTGTCAATTAACAAGGAACACGTGTTCATGGTTTTGGTATTCAGTTTTTTTTTTATTTCAATGTAAAAGCATTGGTGTTTCTCTGCACTTTTTCCTACCAGTGTAAATGTTTTTTCCCCCACATATTTTAAAGTTTTAGGAATACATTCAGTTTGATAAAGTCTTTACCCTTGTGTGAAAATGTACTGCATATCACTTTGGGATGTAGTTGTGGGGTGATGCTTTTGATTTACAGCTGTTTGTTCAACCCAGATCTCCTGTCTGCATGAGCAAACTGCAAGTCAAACAGTCTGTCGTCCATAAAAGTCTTTTAGTATAGGTCTTTAACTGCATACGATTATTTTTTAAAAATTCATATTGGATATTTATTTTTATTGTTACAGAGTTTAACCATGTCAAAAGCTCAGATTGGTTTTGTCAAAGACAGAAAAGTTTGAGTCATTACTGTTATTATAGAGATCATGTGATGAATAAATTCTAATTACTCGCATTTCCCTCTATGTTATTTTAGATTTTTCAGTGTAGTTCTGTCAAAGGTGTAGTGATGCTGCGCTCACTCTTCTGTCTTCACACCACATGTAGGAAGAGAAAATCAGACATTATGATCCAACAGAAAACCGACCTAAGGGTGTTTTCACACAGAAGGAACCTACAGACTGGAGCTCAGGTATCTGAATGACACAATTCTTCACTAGCAGAGAAATGTTATTGGAGATACATCAGCTTCAAAGTCTGATCTGGTATGAGACAAAAAACACCTCACTCCAATGTGTAACTTTATATCCTGAATAAAAGTGAAACTCCTTGTGTTCTCTGCTGGCGAGAATATGGTGTACCCAAGAGGATTAAAGTGAGTATCAAAATAAACTGCTGCGATATCACATGAACACGTTTCTGTCAGCCAGCTATTTCAAATGTACAACAATAATGATGTATAGCTCAAACTATTTAATTAAAAATATGGAAATGACATTCTGCCTTAGTATGCCAATGGTTAAGGTGCATACCAAATAACTGCAGTGCCCCAGGTCCAAGTCTGATAAAGAACCTTTCTTGCATGTCATACCCTTCTCTTACCCCACTGTTCCCTCTCTACCTCTTCAGTAGAGGGTGTTAAACAAAGGCAAAAATGCCCAAAAGCTAATTTATAAAAAAGGAGGATTATGTTGGTGCCCCCTCTTTTAATTCTCTGTCGTTTTTGTGTAAAAACCTAATTTGGTTGTAAATGATATTAGTATTAGGAAAATAGAAGCTCAAAAACATAACTTTTTTACAAAAATGAGACCAAACTGTAAAAATAGTGGCCCTTTACTGCTTTCATAGGATTTAAGGGGGTAAGTTGCAGCCAGGTGCTGCTAATCATCAGCCCTTGATTAACTGATCATCAGCAGGTATGCAGACTCTATAAAAGCAGACATTTTGGCAGTTTTCTGGTTTGGAGCAGTCAGGTGTGTGTTAACACAAAGACAAGAGGTAAAGACATAAGCATTTTTTGGAGAAGCAATTGTTAGTGCACATCAATCTGGTTATAGGTTATAAAACCATTTCCAAACAATTTGGAGTTTATCGTTCTGTGGTGAGAAAGATTACATCCATATACATTCACCCCAAGGTCAGACTGTGTAGTGTTCCGAGAAATACAAAGAAATTCCTCCATAACAATGTGAGAGACTGATGATGTCATACAAAACAGGAAACAGTTAGTTGAAGTTATTGCTGCTAAAGCTACTGAATCATGTTTTTTTAGCTTTGTTTAAATAAAAAAACAATGGCATGTTTTTGTTTAAGGTTGTGTTTTCCTAATACTAAAACCTGTTACTATCAGATGGTTTTTATTATTTTTTTGCACAAAATACAGAGGATTAAAAGAGGGGTCACTAGCTTTCCCAAATGACTGTATTTTAATATCTAATATGTCTCTTGGACTCCGCAGGGTGTCCACTTGACTCTAAATTGTGCCCTCGATCTTGCATTGAACCCACCTGCCTGACAAGTCTTATTGCTTGAGTTTGCTTTAGCTTTGCTGGATTTATTGAAGTGTACCAGGTTCACACATGTGGCTCTCACAACTTTTTGTGTCTTCAAAGACCATGGCTGCATCACACAGGAGTGTCGCTGCAGCGCGATAAGCTCATATCGGCAATATTGTTATTGCTTGATGTGGCAGAATGATACAGAGAAAATGTCAGCTGATGCTGGCCTTTGCCTGTTGAAAAGGGCATATTTCTGAGTAAATGTATGCGCATTGTTTCTGCTGCTAATGAAATACAATGCAATACTGAACAGTGATGAAAACCGACCCGCAGGAAGCAAGTTGTTTGTGTTGGAATATTTTGTCATTTTGAGATAAGAGTTCTACCATATTTTGTGCTGTACAGATACAATGACAGGTCAGAAATAGGCCATAGCAGGTTTCTATGCTGCGTTTTTTTTTTTATTATGCTTGGTGAAACTACATCAAAACATAATACAAGTGAGCTGCAGATAATTTAGGATTAACATAAAATATTGTATATACATTTGTGCTACTGCAAACATTAAGTAGTGCACTTGAAAGATGCAGTTTGATTATTTGTTTACTGTAGGTAATAAATATGATTTGCTGTGGAAAGTTTTTACATTTAATATACATGCTTGTGCCTCTTCCCTAAAAATCATCAATCAAGTGACATGACCATCTCAGAGAATTTATGAGGATGTAGCAGAATGAGCTACTGACCACTGTGGCCTTCCAGCACAAATCCAATCAGGGAACTACAGAACATAACGCATGTCTGGAAGCAGCAGCGCTTATGAGTTGTTCTACTTTAAATTACAGCATAAGCAAAGGTACCTAACGTCTGTCAGGAGCTCAATCGCTGCAACACTCTGCCTTTGCACGAGATTTAACTCAGTGCTGACTGAACCGGATTTCATCTGAATCAATAACAGTGTAATTATGCCTTCCATAGATTCCTTGCACCTCTATTCATCAGAAAATCTGACACGTGTTCCCCTAAACCTGTCAGGGGAGTTTGATTTGCAGCAAAACATCTGCTGGTAGAGGGAAGAGGAACCTGGCTCCAGACTGTTTTGATGCTAGTTAATTTGTGGCCCTTCGTTATGATGAGTCACTCAGTGGGTTTTTTTTCAAATTACAGTCTGGCTCTGCTCCAAGCACAGGCCTTGTGTGCACATTTGTAGGCTTTTGTTTTCATAAAAGGATATTATTTGTTTTAATTGCAGTGCTTTACATAAGACCTTCTAATTAGTTTTTCTCAGGATTTGTTTGCGTACTGTTAAAATTCCATAACCCCATCTTAAAATCCTGTTAATTTTTGCTGCAACATGACTAATTTGTAACAGAACAAAGTGGCACAACCAAAGTGGATTATGGAAACCAAGTCATGAACCCATGAGGGCTGTATTTAAAACCACACTGAAAATAATGATATACTTTATTGATACCCTTGAGGGATTGGTGTTTGGACAGCTGCAGTGAGGGCCAGTCAGTGGCATCAAAGCTGTCGTCATCCAGGAACAGGCATTGTTCTGTTGAGTAGGAACCCAGGGCCCACTGTACCAGCATAACATCTGACAATCACGCTGAGGATTTCATCCTGCTACCTCACAGCAGTCTATGACATAGAGGTCTGAGCAGGACATGCCTTGCTAGATTACTACTAAACCAGTTATGCTAAGTAATGTTTCAGACCACATAGCATCACCATGGCATCTCCACACTCTTTCACACTTGCCACATGTGCTCAGTGTGAACCTGCTTCCTTCTAATGGCACAAATGGCTGACCTGCCAATTTTGGTGTTCTTTGGTGAACTGATTCACCATCACTTGTTATTTCTGAAGAATGTTATCTCTGAAATTAAACTGGCTTGGTGCTAAGTCATGCAGATAAAAAAAAAAAAATATATATATATATATATAAACAACAGTGTTGTTTAACAGGGTAATGTTTGAGTTTTAATTATGGAAAATGTT
>OMLM01004491.1:13909-35277 GCA_900302695.1 Helostoma temminkii | reverse complement strand
GTGTGTGTGTGTGTGTGTGTGTGTGTGTGTGTGTGTTATTTGTGTGGGTCTACACTGTAAGGTAAAGGGGGGGTGACACCTCCAAAACAGCAAACTCTTAGTGAACCACACTTCCTCCTCACCACTTAAACCTTCACCGACATACAGGTCCTCAGTTCCTTTAAAAGCATCAGTATACAACATTTCTCTTATTTACAGTCATTGGAAAAAAATCACCATTTCTCTCAGAGAAGATTAGTAAAAGTGACTGAGTCACCATAAAGAATAAGCAACTCCTAGGAGTTAGTATTTCAAATTTCTACAAAAAATTTCTATGCCATTTTACAGGCCAAGAGCCATGATTTACTGAAGAAATACAGTATTTTAAGTGCCCTATCTACAACAGTTAAATGTGGTATTACTGGTTTACCATTCAACATAGTTCACAGATAATAAAAAGATTATGTGTCTCTGTTTCTTTTACAAAGTTCTTTCAGCAACATCACTGCTTTCACATTAAAAGATATGGTAAGTTTTTACAAAACAAACAAACAAACCATGGAATTGTTATCCACATTAACAAGTGTTGTGGCGAGCTAATGCTATTGCAAAGAGACTAGTGTTGATTACATACTCAGCTGGTTGTCTAATGTAAAAACAAAGGTCCACAGTCTGTGAAGTGAAAGGGCACAGCCACAGACACTAGGAGGTGTTTCCAGGCTTTCCAAAATGGTTGAGTATCATTAAAGGGCTCATTTGCTTGTTTTATTCTATGAGTTGCCTGGGTAGAAAGAGATGGAACAGGTTACAGTGCATGGTTCTCCAATGACAAGAGCTAGAAGGCTGTTAAGAAAAAGCTGGATGAAACTTTTTCATGTGCATTTTATAGCCTTTTGATGAACCTCATCTGTGGTTAGGTTGATTTAAGGTTTGTGCATGCTGCTGCTGCTGGGAGGGAGATGATGTTGATCCTCAGAGAGGGGTGTCATAGTAGTCCATGGGCTGATCGGTGCCGCTTGGCTTTTGCTGTTTCTGTTGATGCTGCTTCATGATTTCTTTCACCTCCTCCTCCAGCTCAGGGGGGATGATGAACTGATCATCTGGGTCAGGCTGGGCTGGAGCTGTAAAGTAACCCCCAGGCTTCTTAGAGGGAGCATCAGCAGCCACTTCAATAAGGTTGTGACTCTTTTCCTGACGTGCCACTGACCCATTAACTCTCCTTTTGCCTGCCAGCCTGCCTCCTTCCCCTCCTCCTGCTCTGATTCCCTGCCATGGCTCCTCCCTATCCAGCCCATTCTCAGCCTCTCCAAGGCTCATGTCGACCCCTTCCTCTAAGGGCTCTGGGGTGCACGGAGGTGGAGGCGGTGGGGGGAGGGTTAGTAGGTTTTGCTCCTGGCTAGAGGATGTAGGTAATGATGTTTGAGGTGATGACAAAGAGGATGACTCTGCTTTGAGGCAGTGGACATCTGCCTCTACTTCCACACGGCTCCCATTAGAGAAGACACCAGCAATGGGCTCCTCATCCTCACTATCAAGCCCGTTATCAGACAGGGCGCTGGAGAAAGTGGCGCTAGACAGCTGTCTCTGGAAGGAGCCTGCTAAGCAGGCAGGATGGAGTGCACAGCAGCTGCGGCCAGAGGGCAGCTCAGAAGCTGGGAACAGGTATTGGCAGGGCTGGTTGGTTGTGTGGGCCTGCTGGTGCTGCAATGACAGTGAGTGGGTCTGATGGTGCAGGTGGAGGTGAGTATGGTGAGGCTGTTCATGCAGCAGCACCAAGGAGCTCTGTGGTGGCTCATCAGATGAGGCTGTGGAGCCCACCTCACTGCTCATTTCGCTGGTACTAATCTCACTGCTGATTTCACTGCAGGAGGAAGGGGGGACGGGAAGGGATCCATCTGATGGCCGCTCTTTCATGGCTGATGATGGGGGATATGGCCCCAGGCCGGGGCTAGGAGGTGGCTGAGGAGGCTCAGAACAGCAGCAGGAGCAGCAGTCTTCACTAACACTGAGCTGCACCACAACGGCACTGAGGCTGTCAGTGCAGCCATAGCCTTGCGCCAGTGTACACAGCTTCTTGGCAGCAGCTAGGCCATCAGGGACGTTTCGAACAGCTTCAACGGCCTCAATGGGAGACACTGCATCCCACAGACCCCGGCTACCCAGAATGAAGAACTCATCTTGGGGAGTAAGAGTGACTGTTTGCACATGTGGACAAGGGATAACGGATGGGTAAAGGAAGGAGTAGCCCATGATTCGTGTAGAGTCGGTCACGCCATTTACCTTGTTGTCCTGTGAAAAAAATAGCATAAACATTACAATACTGTATTTCACAACAATGAAAATAGGTGACTTCATTCCACATGGATGTTTCTATGGATCTCTACCTCGGTGATGATAGCCCTATGCTGCCGGATCCTGCGGTACTCCTCCTCCAGCCCTACATTGTGAAGCAGGGACAGGGACAATGGATTTCCATCACGACACAGAATAGCTTGGCACTTGCCCACGTTAGCAGCCGTGAGGGTGAAGCAGCCGCTGGGGTCAGTGGGGTCATGACGAATGTGACACAGAGCTGCTGAGCCGCCCAGTTTCTGACCTGCTGTTCCAAGTTTCCTGCAAGAGGAGAAAAGAAGAAATGGAAGAGGTGATTTAACTGAGCAAATTATTGTTTTTGTTAATGAGTCTTGAAATATGAAATATATGATATGCTTTGCACAAACACACATTTCCAGAAAAATTGGGACTTTTGCTAAATTGCAATTACAACTGAAATCTTTTGTCCTTTATTATTTTCAATTGTCTTAATTTTCACTGAAATTTAAAAATACATTTTGTAAATACAATCAAATTTATAGGTAGAAAAACACTCAAAACTGTTGCAAAAGAAACAACATAAGACTGAAACGTGTATAAAATATTCAGGTAAAACTATTCTGCATGATTCCAAAATAAGCAAATTAATTGGTAACAGGTGAGGGTATCACGATTGAGTAGAAAAGCAGCATCAACCAACGGCACAGTCTCTACAAGCAAATGGGTTGTGGTGCACCTTTTTGTGCCAAAAAAAAACAAACAACAACAACAAAAAAAAAAAACTTCTCAACACAGGATTCCCAAGAATTTAGGTCTTTCACCATCTACATAACATAAAGATTTTAAAAACATTTAGGGACAGTATTAAAATCACCATGTTGCGTTTGGCTGATCGGTGGAGTTGGTGTCACAGGGCAGGGTGGGGAAGCATGCATCACTGTGCCCCCTCACTGAGGCCAAACATTTGGCACTGAACTCCAATCAATTAAAGAAAAACTGTACTATATAGTACATACTCAGGCCTTAACCTTTGGGACATCCATAACAAAATGCAAGAATTCATTTTTCACAAATGCACATTTAGACCATAGGCACACAATGCTCCATGAAAGAAAGTCCCATAGGAGGCTTAACCCAAAAATACACAACTGAATGGAATGTGTGTGTAACAGAGACAGTGAGAGAGGATGGGCTAAATGTGAGTATGTTCCTCTCCGCAGTTACGCTCGTAGCCTGAGCGCCAACAGAGCTGATGCTGACTCAGCTGAGTGGGCAATCACTTTACTTCACTTTACAGCCAAGTTGTAAACTGTTTATAGGTTACATGTGGACTTGCAGTGTGATCTGTCCAATTCAGATTTGGAATTCACTTGCACTGCTTTGGTTATTTATATATTGCTAAATGACACAAACATATCCATCTGCTGTAAGTCAGCTGCATTCTCAATTACAGAATAATAATTACATGTGATAAAAATCTGAGCTGGTTAAAGACATTTTTTTACTTTTATTTTTGCGGGTTACGCTTCCTGGTGTCGGCAGCAAATACTCAATATGACAAAGCTGCAACAATTAGTATCCTTGTTCACAAATTGTTAAGAGTGTAAGTAAAATGAAAGATAATGTAATATTGTGGTAAACGTGTCTCTATCCCAAGTTTTGAGTGTGCTACAGGCATCAAACTCCTAACTTTGCTAATATTTACAAATAATACAATAAGCCGTCTTGCGAGAACATAGAAAATATTTTTACTTCTATAAGATAAATAAAGATTTAACTAACAAATCACAGATTTTAGTTTTTATTTCAGTTTAGAAAAAGTTTTCTGTATATGTTTGGAAATATGAGAATGACTGATCAAATCATGAAAAATTCTAAATATGTCTGCTGAGCAAAGTACCTTTGCATGACGAGGAAGGTGTTAGTCATATAGTCCTCTTCACTTTTGGTCTTGTGTAGTTCTTCAGCCAGCACATCATTCATTGTGCACTGCAAAAGGTAGGGCACTTCCACATTCCTATCCCCATCAAACACACCGTACAGAGCTTCCCGACTCCCGCAGAAACGGTTTACTGAGAGGGCCGCTACGCACAGCCTGCAAAGAGAATAAGAAATAGAAGGCCATATAATGAAGGATTCAAAAAAATAAAAACTTTTCATGAACTGAACATAGTACTCCACAGACTAATAACTATGGAAACATTACTTCCTATGATTCAGGTGACTGTACAGCAGAACCTCTGTCATTAAAACTTGTCTATTGAACATATGTACTGAGTCGTCAATTCAATCCATACAGAAATGTTTTGACATGTGGCAAAACATGACATCTGCTATGATATTTCCTCCATTTGAGTCATCAAATGCTCAAATCTCAAGAGGTTTGGATTAGTGAGACTTCATTTCACTGGACTAGTGTGTTACCGGCTGCTTTTTTGCATCACTGACTGAACCGAACTCACTTGTTCTTGACACCTGAGGCCTCCGTGTAACCATGACTCCACACTGCAGGCCCACCTGATGCCTCGTTTGATGAAAAGGTTGGAGGTGGATCAATGCGGAAACAGCGAATATTACTGGAAAACAACAATATAAAAAAATCAGATACACTGTATCGTGTTGTGGGGTTCTCATTCTAGCTGTTTCCAAAAGACAGACTATACATTACATAAATAAACAGGAAAACATTTAACACAACAATGAAACAAGCAAATACACCAAACACATTAAGCTGTCAAGCCGGCACAGTAAGAGGGCTATTAAAGTCTTGTGTAAAACACAAAAAGAAAAGCAATGACATACTTAAGCTGCTCAAGGGTCTTATGGTCTAGGTTGAGACGGGGGTTTCCTGTCAGATCCAGCTCCTGAAGCTTGGGAGGCAGATTCTCTGGTAGCGTGATCTCGCTCAGCTCATTACAGCTCAGATCCACACACTGACAACAGAGAATAACAGGTCAGTACTCGCAGAAATGCATATATAGTACAGGTTAGCAGAGATATGTTATTACTACTGGCTCACTTTCATCTCCATCAGCTGCATGACCTCAGGAAAGACCTCGATAGCATTGGAGTGGGCGATGAGTGTGTGCATTCTCCGACAATTCATGATAGTGGTAGGCACAGTCTTCAGCATGTTTCCGCTCAGGTCCACCTCTTCCAGCTCCTCCAACTTGGCCATTTTACTGAAGGATAGGAGACAACAACGAGTGAGCTTAATGTATCTTTTCAAAATCTGTGTAATTGTATGACTAAAGACAAGCTGTCTTGCTACACAACAGGCAAACACAACCAAGACATACAATAAGTTAAACTTCTAGAAAATAGAAAGAAATTTTACAATTAACTGCTGTCTCAACCTAATTTAAAGAAAAAGATAAAGTAATGCAAACGCATTTGTAAGTAGTGGATTTTAAAAAAGATGTAATAAGGTCTAATAAGTTGTAATAATCTCTCATTCTCAGCACTGCAGCAGTTGTGTTGTGCTGTTTTTTTTAAATCATGTTATGCTGTAAAAAAAGGTTTTTGCAGTCTTAGCTGTTTTTTAACATTTGTTTGGAAATACAAGGAATTAGTGTTAAGTTAGTTAGTGTGTAGACTGCAACTCTATTCTCTAATCTATCAATTGTGAACCACTGAGTTGTCATTCAGTCAAAAGAAAAGACACTGCTTACACCATCTTTTTGACTAAAGGATTAATAAAACAATTTACCTGGCTGGGAAGGTCTGGAGATGGTTATAGGCCATGTGCAGGACTCTAATGTGTGTATGTCCTGTCAGCATTGGTACACACTTGTCTGTCAGACGGTTATTAGTCAGGTAGAGTTCCTGCAGGATGCTGTGACTCTCCTCGGATAAGCTGGATGGGGGCAGGTGCTCCAGCTTATTAGCTGATGCATTTACACTTCGCAAGCTGAAAGTAGAAATAAAAGTACAGACTGACTTTTATTTTCCTTCAAATGGGGACATGAAAGTCATTTTAATGACAAACTCCAGCATGAATGCCTGCGTCTGTGACACCCTTAAAATACTCTCTCCCATCCCTGTGATGATTGGTTGTTTTTTATGTGCTTGGCATCCTTTCCCTTGGATGCCCTGTCCTTAATAAAAAGAATCCCTATGCATAATTTCTGTCCTTCATCTTAAAAGACTTAATCCTCTCGTCAATTTTCGGATACATTATCTGATAAAACAACAAAGGCACTTGCAGCTGATGATTAATCCTACCTGTCAGATTTGAGGAAAAGGTTGCAGGGAAGCTCCACTAATTGATTGTGCTGAACATCCAAAACCTCCAGCAGAGGGCGCTCCACTCTTTCTGGCAGTTTGTGCAACTGATTATGTCCTGCACTCAGCTTCCTCAGACTGTTGCTGCATAACAGCCTGCGGCATGAACAGTATAGAGAACTGCATCAGAAATACAACATACAGGCTCTCACAGACAGACAGATGGATGGACAGATAGATGACAGATAGACACATAGATGATACGTGACAGACAAACAGACACACGTGACCTAACTCTTTCACACAATTGCCTTGTAAAGATTTTTAAACAGTCATGAAAATGAGGATAGTGCAGCAGGATGATGGGGTCGAGAATGACAAAAACAGAATATTGCAGCGCCTCTAGTGGAGCCTGCAGCTGAAATTCATCATCCTGACACTTACTAGGTAAAAAATAAATCTGGAGACAATGAAGGGACAAGACGAAGAAAAGGAGAGAAAGAGAAAGAAAAAATGAATAGTATGAGGGAAAATAGTTGACAAAACCATAGAGAGGAGGTGGAAGTGAGCTGCATTTGAGCTGACCTTCTAAAGTCTATACAAAGCGGAGGAGAATGGACAAAGACTGTGAAGGTTACAGGCTATCTGTGTGATTTATGGGACTCTAAGGGGGATAGATGACTGGCTGACAAAGGGCAGGAAGAATAATGTTGCACTGCACTTCATTTACAGGTTTATGGACACATTCACCAAAAATGAGACTTACCGTGCTGGGAGCTCAGTGATGAGGTTGTGGCTTACGTCCAGAACTTCCAGTTTCTTTGCTTCACACAGCCAGTCTGGCAAAGACTCCATACGGTTCCTGTGAGGTGATGACAATGATAAGTTATGTGTAACTTGTAAAGTGAGGTACTTAACATGAAATATGATGTGTTGGGATACTGCTTATATTTGAATTCCAAATGGTGCTGCTCTAGAAACATCTGTAAATAGTCATTCTTTATTTTTTATAACATTACAGAAGTCTCAGTAGTGTTGTGTTTAAGACAAAAAGACAAGAAAAACCAGTAACGATCTTGTACAAAACAATTAGTGCCATTCTTTCCTTGTAGGGCACAAACAATATTGCGTAAATAAGCAATATTTTCAAAATACTTTTCCAATTAATGCAGCATTGCTTTTTTGTATGCATGTGTGTACTTCTGGGACTATTCTCACCTCGAGATGTCCATGAAACTAAGATTGGAGGGCACAGGACTGACATCGAGTTGTCGTAGCTCTGTAGGGAGAAATCCAAACACATTAACCTACAGCAAGGACAGACACAACCTATTATAAAAGCAGATAGGTGACAGAAATTGCAGAGGAGCAATTGGGAAGCAGCTGATGACAAGGTAGAGAGGGATGATTGAAAGAGACAATCAGACAGGAGCATTAATAAGAAACATTGATGCAAGAAAAGCATGGGGGAAAGTTGTATGTCTCATGATTACCACTGAGAAACTAGTGATATGTGACGCAATGGGACCTTTCTGTATAACCACATGACTGCCCTTGCAGAGAACATAGGATCCTGTGTGTCAAACCCACCATTGCTGGAGGCATAGATGCCTTTGAGCAAGCAGCCCTTAGCCTTGAGGCTGATGATGCGGTTCCTCTCACAGTGAAGCACTTCTAGCCTGGGGAAAACGGAGGCATCTAGGTCCATCAACCTGTTATCCCTCACATCCAGGTGGGTCACATGCCTCAGTAGGTCAGGTTCATCCGGCACCATGCTGGAGATCTTATTCAACCTGACAGAGGGAGCAGGGAGGAGGCAGAGGGTCAGCTCCATTTTGCTCAGGTTGATCTAAGCATGCTGTTGTCTTTCTTGGAAGGCAGTGAACATGCCTTTGGTGATGGCTGATATATTGTGCAGCTTCCTGAGCTTTGTTTATCACTCAGTTATTCTGTGTGCAACACTGATGACAGTGTTACACACATACTGAAGTATTAAGTCAGTAGTAAATTTGCTGCACCATACAGACTCATTCTGTCCTACCGATGATATATATATATATATATATTTATTCACATACACATATGACACACAAACTATTATGGAAGCTAATAAAATAAATTTCCCTGTAGCAAGTGATTATTTTCATTATAATTTATGGGCCAGCAACAATTAACCTATTATTGTTGTATTGTAAAATTATAATTGTAATTGTAGTTACAACTCTGTTAAACATATTTTTGTCTGACAAACAGCCACATTTAAAATGACAAGAAAAGGAAAAACAGCAAACCTAAGAAGATTTTGTGACCCTGTTTAGTCAGGAGTGAAAAATGAACTTGAATATAGTGCCAAGTCATAACAACTCTTTCTTTAAACAATGAGAAGATATCTGATAGAACTACTACTGGCAAAATATTTGCCGACTGCATGCTGGCTGTCAGTTTGTGTTCTGACTTCCTGTTTGCGTTTTAGTTAATTAATAACCCATCAGTGGATTCCAGCGGCACCATATTTTCTGGAGATTTTATTCAACCTGACAGATAGATTGTTTAGGAGAAGCATGAATGGGGACTAACAAAAATGCTTGACAAAGCTGTCAGAAATAAATCATAAAATCCTAACAGTCTAATAACCACGACGTTTTTAATACCTTTTTATACAATAATCTGCCAGTACCTTAGATCAATGTGTTTGACACGAAGCAGCCTGAAATTCTGCAGCGTGAGTGTTTCTAGGTTGTTGCCAGACATGCACAGCTTTTCCATTGAGGCCAGCCGCTCCAGAACCTGGGGCACATGGTTGAACTGGTTGAAAGAAAGGCCTACGTAACTCAGCCTCTGGAGGGAGCCCAACTCATTGGGCAGCTCATCTAGACTGTTGCCATCCAACAGGAACGTCTGCAAACTGAGAGCACGGACAAGAGATTAGATGATAGACCTCATTTATGAAAGCGCCAATAGGCAGGAGGGCATTTTAACAAAGCCTTTTTCTTAATTTGTACAAACAGTGTAGCTCAGGATGAATGGCGCTGTGCCAACTGGGACTTTCAGCATTCATGATGAGTACACTTAATATCCAGCAGATGGCAGCAGTAGCATTAATGCCCTACTGGCCACTTCAGGAATTTACAAACATACCACATCATTCCTCCAGATTACCATCTCGTGCAGACCCATTTCAACCCACATACCTTTATGTTTATTTTCGAATGAGGCTACATTTTGAAGTATAATTCTCATACAAGCTGTTAGTACTGACAATTACAGAGTAATGTAACATTATGAATGGCCTACATAGTATGTATGCATTACCAAGTTTGGGGCCCTAATTTAATCTAAATATTTTTCACGTTTTGCTGACAGTCCTTTATAAAATGAGTCATAGGGCTTTTCCACAGACAAGAGAACTGATACTGTACTGACTCAGCCAAAACGTAATGCTCTGGCCTGGGGATTCCCATGAGTTAAAAAAAAAAAAAAAAAAAAAAAGATAGAGAGCCTGCAAATACCTTCTTGTTGAAAATGCCCAAAAAGGACCACAACATGAAAATTAATCTTTAACAAAGAAAATCCAAATGACAAAGGAGAAAATGGGCAAAATTATATTTGCCAGAGCAACAGATTGTCTCAACAACAAGCTGAAACAACTTAGAAAATTACTTTACAAAAGAGAATTCTGTCTCATTGAGATGAGAAAATAAACAGTCACTGGAAAGCAAATGAGCAAGTTGTGTTGTTGTTTGCTTACATGTTGAAGCTGGCAAAGTACACCACGGTGGTTGATATGCCACGTGCTTGTTGCTAGGTAACTCCCACATTTGGCTATGTAAACTTTTGACACTCAAACCAGCAAAAATGTGGTTGGCCTGTGAGTAGGTTCACTGGTTTTCCAATCCTGAGGATGGCATCAATGCATCTATTTGCTTCAAATCAGCAGTAAAAAACTAGTACAGACGTTAAAGGGTTGGTCAATAACCAACAGCAGATGCAGCCAACAATAGGCAAAGGTATATACAAAAACTCAGAATCAATATTAGAATAACTAACCAAGGACGAACAACCAAATCTGCCTATATACATTTACATTACATTTACATTTAGTCATTTGGCAGATGCTTTTATCCAAAGTGACAAAGTGAGGAACAAAAGCAAGCAAAAACTAAGTCTGGGAGCATATACTGAAGGTAAAGTGCTATAGGATGAAAAGTTTCACACATAGTGGCATAGTGCCAAGGAGTTTTTTGGTTTTTGAATTTTAGGAGTACAGGAAGTTTCAGAAGAGTTCCGTTTTCCTGGATGAGCGTGTTAAGGCAAGAAGGCACAGTCGAGTTGATTACGCTGTAGGCAAGTGTCAAAGTTTTGACTATGATGTAGGCAGCCACTGGACACCAGTGTAGTGGGATGAGCAATGGTGTGACGTGACCGTTTTGGCTGATCAAAAATGAGACGTGCTGCTTTTTCAGGATTTCATCCTCTGTATAGCTTTGATTGCTCGTGTTGGGAGTTCTTTTAGTACTGTAGGGAGTAGAAGTCAAGGCGAGATATGACTAGTGCCCGCATAAGGAGATGGGTAGCATATTCCGAACGGTGTGGTCTGGTCTTTCTGATATGATAGAGGGTGTAACTGCACGCCCAAGAGATGGAGGAGATGTGATCAGGAAAGCCTATTTACATTGACTACTACATGCCGTGATCTTCCAGGTATATTCAGGTTTCTATTTTACAGCATTAATACTGCTGGTTCTCAGTTTAGCTAACATGATGAATCAATGTTTTCCTGCTGTTACTTACTTGGTCATGGCTCCCACAGAGCTGGGGACACAGGCAAGGTAGTTACAACTGAGGTTGACCTCTGTTAAGGTGGGGATGTCACAGATGGCCAGAGGGAATTGACCAAGGTGGTTGTTGGATAGGTTGAGACTCCGCAGACGAGAAAACCTGCAACAGGAGAGAAAAAAATAAATGACAACTTGGGGAGAGGAGAGAATTTTGCTGAGTGGAAAACACACAGATTCAATGAACACAGACTGATATTAAACCGTCATAATCTGATTGTTGAGCTGACCAATTGTTCATCAGCCAGTGGTGACATTATACAGCTTGGTAACATTTAAGAAGTATCAGCTTCTGCTATCCCCAAGTGTCCAAAAAATCTATTTTTGTAACTTTAATCATTTAACCTTTATTTTTATTTTGTGTTTCTGACGCTATTTCATCCAACTTTAGTCTCTCTCCCTTTCTGCATCCCTTCATTTCAATGTCTTTTATGCCCTTGATAACCTGCTAATCTATCATACATATGTAAATAAAGAAGCCATTAGTTCAATGATATGCGTGGAATGTCAGCCATTCCCCTTAGTGAGTGGTGACCTCTGTCTCAGACAGGGATGAGTCCTGGGAAGGCAGTCTCATTCCAAAAAAAAGAGCAAGTATCCCAGACAACCAATTATGTACATCTGATGGCAATTCACCCACCAGTTAGAATTTGGCCACAGAGAAAAGAGAGAGCGGAGAGAGGCATGTGGCAGGTTCACACATTCCATTCCTCTTGGAAAAACACAAAGCACTGCAACGCCATGTTAAATGTTAGAGAAAACCATTGTTTATACTGAAACAAAAACAGACTCACACAGTCGTCCACACCAAAACACATACACCCACATTTATATGGCTGCAGACAGTATTATTGTTCTTGACTTTAGCTCCTTTGACTTCAGTCTCTCAGGGGTAAAGCAATGACCAACTTTGTTACATCTGTCAAAACCCCTCTATTTTCAGCAAACTATTCATCTCTTGCTCATTACTGACCTCCTTTTCTCTCATGCTGGGTCAAATGTGGATGAGCCTACTTAGGTTTGGCAAAGCTAAATGGGTGTTATGTTGCTTTACCAGCAGGGGAGCTGTGCATCACTATATCAGATTCAAGAACCAGTTATTTCCCTCACAATATATTATTTTCGACACCAGTCATTATGCCACAGATTAAAAAAAAGACAAAAAACCAACTATGGTAGAACATCATAAAATCTAGGCCGTATTTTTACTCATTCATAATTTTCTATCACAACCAAACACAAACACATAACGAAGAACATTTTACAGAAACGCACATTCCTGCAAGTGCAGCCATCTTAAAAAAATAAATGCCATACTGTATCAAGACTTTGAATGCACTGACCCCAAATCTGTGGCCTGTAGCCATATTTTCTGTTTCACACAAGCAAGCGGCTCTTGCTCTCCTTTAGACACACATGCACACCCCTTTCTGCGAACACATACTCAGACATCGGATCCACATAATTCATTCAGCTGCACAGCAAAAATCGTTTGGCAATAATCTTCAGAAAATGATGCTGTGACAATTGAGCATGTGTACCAGTGTGTACATAAATGGAAGAGCATGCATACACACTCACATGGTTTGAACACACATACACATATGTCTTGGATGTAGGCTTTATCTGGGACCATGATAAGCACGGAGCAGATGGTGCCCACAGAGAGAGAGAGTGAGAGAGGCCAGGCACATTAAAAGCTTCCCCGCAGACACATGTACCCTTCTGGGCTCTGGGCTTGTTTGGCCTAGCCTGGTATAGCACAACCCTGGCTAGCCTTCTCAGTCCCTATGTGCCAATGGCCCCAGTCCTAGATTGCTCAGGTTGATAGCTTGCAAATTGCAGGCAAAGCTAAAGCTGTCCAAATCAGCCAGCCATGACCTGCTGTGTCCAGTGAAGCCTCACGCTGTCTGGGTCTCGTCTCTCCCTTCTTTGTACAATAGCCCAGCCCACCTCCTGGCCAAATTATGTTGAGCTTTGCTAAACTTTCTCGATTCTCATCATGTCCAAACCAGCCCATTCAAACAATCCTAGACTGTCTCATCAACCTGCAAGGACTCTTCAAGCTCATCCTCTATTTTCTGATCTTTCACTTTCTGCTTGTTCCCATCTTTGTAGTTTAGCCTCGGGTGTGTTAACTGTAAATTTACAATGGCACTGTACCTCTGCAGCTGCTGCAGCCGCTGGTCTGCAGGCAGGAAGTTGTGTTTGAGGTTAAGGTGGGTGAGATCGTGGCTGTAGAAGAGATTGGGAGGAAGATGCTCCAGGCTGCAGCAGGACAAATCAACTGAGTTGATTCTCTGGGACACCATCTAGATGAAAATGGTGAGGAAGTCAAGAAGAGTGGAGTGGTGACAGAGAAAAAGAGAAAACTGAAGTTTAACAGGATTATCTCTTCTGAGACTTTACTGCTTTACTGTGTGTGCATGTGTGTAGCCTGCTGCGAAGGAGTCAAATGTCATTCAGCAGCTAATCTTTTTAGGATTAGAGAATCAGAAGAGCTCAAGTGAAAGTCCAACAGGTAATGACCTAACATCACATATGACATCACTGTGTAATCTAGTTACTTGCAGGTGTATAGAGCTGTTAACCTGCAATTATTTATTAGTCAATTTTATAGAAAGACAGAAGCTGCAATTTAAATGAAATTACAACATAAACATCTGCCTCATCTTCTCATCTCAGAGTAGAAAGCGTACAGTCTGTGAACTCAAGGCTTTCAGAACACAGTTAGCTAGAGGCTCAGCAGTCGTCACCAGGGCACGTGCTGCTTCTATCCAGGCTTCTATTCTGAGTGGCCCTCTGGGTGCTGGTGACATGCATGTCCCTGTTAATATTTATAAAAGAGGTTTTCTGGCTATGGCCTACTTCACTTCAAATGAGAGAGAGAGAAGAGAGACAGCAATGGTGTTTATGTGTGATTGCACCCAGAGACACTTGGGTTATATAGTGTAGTTTGGACAGCAGTGAAACATGTAGAGTTTAAAATCACTCAGCTCACAATATACAGGCAGTGGCATTGCAGTGGGTGTATTACATTACTGCCATACTGTATTTTCATACTTTCACTTTCAGTCAAACATGTTAATGTTAATATACAATGTAGCTGGGCTGTAACCACTATAATAGCAGTGAGAATATGCTTGTTCTTCTTTTTCTTCCCTAACTCTGATGCACATGCCTACAAACTGTACCTTGGCAGCGTGTCTATGCCAGCGCAGGTGCTCTGTGAAGCTGTCAAAGCTGACATAGTAGGTTTGACTCTGAGGCCCTGCCGAGCTGAAGGCCAAACAGTGATTGTGCTTCTTCACCTCCTCCACCTGCGACACAACACACACAGGACGAACATTAGAGTCTGAAAAACTGACATCTCTTGACCCTCCTCTGAATATAAATGATAACTAAATGCCTAAAGAGTCAGACAATTAAAGGAAAAGAACCAGAAAGAAAAAAAAGGCTCTCAGCTAGATCTCAAGAGATTTGTTCTTATTTGAAATTATTTCTCCTGAAGAAAATAAGCTGGTTAGATGCTGCAGGTTGACAAATTCAGTCAACCAGGAGCACATGTGGTCAATGGTCGAACGTGTGTATGTGATGTGTGACATGAGCAAGAATAGATGGATGTGAAATTACTTTAAAGGCACATTTAAGCTCAGTCATACACTCAAGCACCTAGACTGTGAATGAATGACTAGTTATGTTTGAATAGAATACTGGCAGGCATAGTCACCACATAAAGGCACGTGCAGAGGCACTGTGTGGATGAATAGCAAAGTAAAGGTCACATGTTGTGCAAGAGATATGTAAAAACTGGGTGTGGTAGGGTATGGAGTGTACTTTGTGCCAAGTATGCCGAGGTAAAAGGACTTTTAAGAACAGTCCTTACAGTTTATTTATTACCTTTGCAGATATAGATCCATAAAGGTAAAGGTTATTTTTAGGAAGGTATTATAAAACAGTGCAGAGAGAAATTAAATTCTTAAATGCTATGAATTCATGAAACTAAACATTATAGCATGTTTTGGCCGTAGATTAGCAATGGTCAAAAACATCCCTCCAGAATGCTAAACATTACTAAACATTTTGACTTTGTAAACCTGGCTTGTAACATTTCCATTTGACATTAAGTAAAAATGGCAAGAAGCATAAATGCATGTCAAATTAAAGGATAAACTATTATTGAAGCTGAAATATCGCGAAGGACAAACTCCACTGCACAGAGACACATTTGCAGAGTTGATTAAACAGATGCTATGACATCAGGCATTTCTGATCCAAAACCACCAAAGAAGAGAGTACAGAACAAAAAAATATATGTGATGGCACTCATGCTCAGCTGTGGTGTAATTTTTACACACTTTTCCTCCAATGAGCGGCAGAATGTGCATCTTCCCTGTCTGGCTCTCTTTGACAGAGGAGACAATGAGGCAGGTCCCGCACAGGATGACCTGCCGTCTGGTCCAGCGGTTGACTGGTAGCTGAAGCTTTCCTTTGCGAACGTTGTACGTCCCTGATAGCTGGACCCGCTCTGAGCTCTCAATGCTTTGGGGCTTGCCTGGAATAGAAAATTGACATATACTTTATGACTGTGCTATAGAAAAAGCCAAGTGATCATCAACATAATTATGGGACACCATCTGCAAACCATGAATACCTATACAAAATGTGGTGGCAACCAATTCAGTGGATGTTGAGATATTTAAATGGATACGTGTTAACTTTGACCTGCTGCTGGCTCTAGATGAAAAGTCAAAGGATCGCCAGAGCTATTAGGATTCATCCTCTGGGAACAATGAACGTCTACAGTACACAATTCCATGACAAAACATCCAGTGACTGAGATGGTTACCTACTAGTGCCATCTCATGGTGGTACAGGAGCAAGTATGAGGTTATCAACAATGTCTTTGTCTGGGGATGGTAAATACCTATCCACGATGATCCATTCAATATTTGCTACTATTGGAGCACCATTGCATTTGCTTTCACCTCTGTATCAACAGTGTCAAATTCAATACCAGGAGCACATTTTCTAAATTGCGATCTTACAGTTTCTGAGCTGACTTTATTCAGTTTTACCCATCTGTCGTCTCCTCCAAGCCCCGTTCTCTTGCTTCACAACCAGCCTGCCAAACCTGACAGTCAAGCTGCTTATCACGCGTTCTGTCAGCCTGGCTGTCTTATCGTTCTGTCTAAACATCCACCTGCTTTCTGTCTACCTCCACCTCCGCAAAAACCTCCAAGGCCTGGCATGTGCTATTCCCCTCCCCCTGTCTTTTTTATCTGTCCGGTTGCCTGGCTTTCGGTTTCTCCATTCTATCTATAGTTTTCAGTTCTTTTCCTTGCAGCATGTTTAACCTAACTGTTTCCCCATTCAGCGAGAGAATCATGGATTGGTTTGCAAAGTTTTCCTTTCCAAGCGACAGATGGTCTTATCTCCCGGCCTGTGGCCTGCTGCAAACTAGCTGCATCCCTCTTGTGCTGTCTCTTTCACACATATTTCACTCCACTCTAAACACACAAAGTCAATCAAAACGGGCTGGAGGTGAGTTAAGGAGAGGAAGAGAGACTCAGTGAGGAAAGCAAGTGCAAACTTGCACACACTCTAATGGCTTTAAATAATTCAGTTCTCTCACATGCCGACTGTAAGGTTAACGCAGTTGATCATTGTACTGCATACTGCTGATCTAACGCACTCAGCAATATTTAACAACATTCTGACCAGAGGTAAATGTGAGGTCATGACAAGGCATATGTATTTTGTTCTTATGAACAAATGCAGATGTAGTTCACACTGTGTACAAAGATGTGAAGCTACCTGTAATATGTTGTATATTGCAATTTCATAAGTCATAGTTTCTGTCTGTATTCTGACTGTAAGCTCTGACTATATAACAATAGTTAAACGCTGGCATTGATACTCTAAATAAAACAAATAAAATATCTATTAGATTTACATTTTACTTTTAATACATTGCTAAACTGCTCAGACATCTCTAGCTGCCATCATTACCTGAAGTTGTCGTCTTTACTTTTCTAATCCTTTAAACTGGGAAAGAGATTTGCATATGTTGTACTTCACAAGCCTCTAAGTTCAGTTAACACACTTTAAATTTCTGTTGCTAATCTCAAAGACAAAATATTCGCTTCAACTTTAGCTGTTCTATGTTGTAACTTCTACAAAATTAGAAAGTTACAACATTAAAATTGTTGGTTACAAAGGAAGTCAGGGAATCCTTTTTTTGATCATCACAGGATGTTTTGTTTTATTGAAAATTCTTTATAATTCAAACATGTGGCCAATAAAGCTGATTATGATTATAGTTAGGTCTCTTTTGAAAAGTAAGGCACATGTAACATTTTCTTGGCTGAAGTAAATTAACTGCTACTAACAGACAGGCATTATATCTTTGCTGGCTGGAAGAGGTAACCAGCAGGAGCATATTTTCATGATTGTACTTAGGAATGGAGTATGTGTTGCATTAGACAAATTATTCACAAGCTTTTAGCCTCAATATGTCACATGGGCATGTTCCTACTATTTTTAGCCCCTTTGTTGGAACCCACACAAGCATATGCACAAACATGGGCACCCTACTCCTCCTCCTACTCTTCCCCTTGCTGACATCCACACACACACACACAGAGTGACAGTGATTAGCCATCTCCATATGTGCATACGTCTAAATGTCCCCCCCTAAATGCTGATGGGTTAAAAACAGATTTTTCAGAGGAGAATACAGTCAGCTTGAGTGGGCTGCTTCCGTGATAGAGGTTTGAAAGCTGCTTGTATATTGAAGCTGCCATTTTCAACCGTGAATACTGAGCAACTGGACAGAGGCAGACGTTTCATTCTGGCCATGGGAATCCACAGCAGAGGAAGCAGGGTGGTGGGTGGGACTCCCACGTGAGCATCCTGTTTACAGGGGTGCACCAGAGAAGAGCAAGGTAATGTTACAGTAGGAGAAGATATTATAAGAGACAGAGTTGCTAGATTTCCAAATGCATGAACCACAGGCCACCTACACTAGAAATATTTTAAGCACTGCTGATGTTAGTCATGGTGGGCATCCCATAATCCACTGTATGCGTGATGCATTAAATTTAAATTTAGAAATAACAGGCAGGCCATACGAGGTGGGCGTGTTCACGTGTTCAAGTCGATTCCAAAACCTACTGTATGTAGTTGCAGGAGCACTACAGTGTTTTTGTGTTTGCTACTGGAGATGGCTTCCTTCCTCTCCCCTAGGCTCAGGAAAAGAGTATTCCTCTCCCACAGTAGGCTCCAGCATCCACAAATGTATACACACACTACTCAATCACACACACATACTGTAAATACAAAGGAGCTTGAGCAGAGCCAAAGAACCACAGCAACTAAATCCAAGTAAATGTTCTTTTATGCTCTTGAATTCTTTAAATCTAAATTAATTGATAAGCTAAAATTTTTTGATGAGGATGATTTAGAGTACAGTGCACATGTAGGGGATTTGCTTAGCTTAGTTTTTATTAAATTCTTATTTACACTTTATATGTTTATATTAGAGGAACTGTAAACAATGAGTGACAAATAATGTGACATACATTAATTGAATAATGTTCACTATTTGTTTGTTGATTTATTCAGTACCAGCATCAAACTTTCACCTCTAGAAGCTTTTGATAACCTTGTGAAGCCTTTAAACATACATCTAATGGTAACGTGCTACCCATTAACTGTGATCTATTTTGTCTGTTGCTGTGGCTATAGATGCTACAGTAGCACTTCCCTATGAGAGCATGGAACATGGAACATTGTTTTCAGTTCAATTCAGGACCCAGGATATGCACATTACTGTATAATTCAGGAATGAACACAGAGATGGGTACTAGCTCCTACTGACAGTGAGCATCTACAGTGTAACAAGCAATCCTTGCTTTCTTAATGTCAGCATTCTCAGCTAATATCTCCAGGCTACAAACCTGCCTCCCAGATGTGCTACTGCACTTGCTATCCGGGGCTGTGGGCACTGTATATCTGTATCAGTACCCACATATGCATCTCTCATTTAACAGATCAACGCTTCTTTTCTCTGGAACTTCTCAGTTATAACAAGGACATCTCCCTAGTTAATCATCCTGCCCTGCTAAATGTAACCTGACATTAGCACACCTCCACCACAGGACTGGGCATGCTGTACCGTAGGGCACTGATGACCCACATAAGTCACAGCAGAGCACAAGCTTGTATGGACACACTTGTTTGTTCTATAAGTGGTAACAGATGTGATGTGCTGGATGGCAAGACTGAGGCTTATACATGCAACCAAGCCCTTATCTACAGTAACCATTTTTTTTACTTATCTCAACTGAGACTAATTAAAGATCTATCTACAAAGCAAGCATCTATACAAGCTTGATAGAAGACACTGTAATATCTATCAAACTAATCATCAAACAATCAGTGCAGTGTTGAGGATATTAACTTATAAAGAGCAAACTACAGTTCAGGGAAGTTGGTAAAGACATGACATAGAAATAGATGTAAGACAGAGCAAGACCAGCTGTTACTCTGCGACACAAATAGCTGCACTGTCCTTCTGTTACAAAACACACACACGCACACACACACAATGTCAAAATCTATCTGCTTAAAGGTGTATGTTTGCAGGCAAGGGAAGGATGTGCTTCCTACATCTTATCAGCTATGATTCTCAGTCTAAGTCGCTACACTTCTTGATTTGTTTTCACAATCTCTTTTCCCCGTGTCTCATTCTCTGTGGATGTCTTCAGATGACTGCTCAGATCCAAAGTGGCAAGCAGCGTTAAGAACGTTAACTGTCTGCACAGGAAGAAGTTAAAGAAGGTTGTGGAAGGTGGCAAAGGCTATCAAGGGTGATATGTTGCTTGTTGCACTAATCTAAGTGCTCCACATTTTTCCTCGGATCGCACTTTACCTCTCTGCACTTTTTATAATGACGCACACCCATGGGAATGTGCAAAGTGATAATAAGATGTGGATGTGCTAGCGTAGGAAATAAGAGAGATGCTCATGTATTATTGTTGTGTGACTCGGCATCTTCACATCTGTCTACATGTCTGTGTGTAAACTTAGTATGAATAAAAAGTAGAGCATCCCACTTTCTGTTTTTAACTCCTATGGATGTTATGTGTTATGGAAGATTTGGCTTGGGATGATGGTCAGATTGAAATATCTTGAACTACTGGATGGATTATGATTACATTTTGTCAGACGTTATGTAGGCTGAACCCTACTTCCAATAGTGTCTTCACAATTTAGGCTTTCAGTAAAATATCTCAAAAACTACTAAATTAATATTTTACATAAAATCTGCCACAGTTACATCCCCCAAGAATGAAAAATAGTAACTTTGGTAATTCTGTAACTCTGTTGCTAATTACCAAATGTTAGCACATTAACATCGTAAACCAAGATGGTGATTGTGATAAACATTGCACCTACTAAACACCAGCATGTTAGTGTTGTCACAGTGAGCATGTAGGCACTGGCATATCATCATTTTGCACATGAGCCCTGCTGTGTCTCACTCTGTTTGCAGACCATTGTTAAACCAGCATTTAGGGCTTATAATTTTTTTTCTATTTTATTTATAGCAAATAATTTTGACCCAGCAGTAGAAAGCCTCAAAAATGCAGTCAAATGTGAAATTATGATAAGAGTTTGGATTGTGTCACAAACAGTTTATTTTCTAGATAGTGTTTATTTATGTTTCTGTGTGCTATCAGTGTCTCTTTAACTAATAGAACAATTAATCAAGATTAGATTTCTACTTTAGATCGGGGTGGCCAACCCTGGTACCCAGTGGCCACTGTCCTGCTCGTTTTTGAACCATCCCTGCACTTCCAGCTTCTGATTGGCTCGACACACTTGATCCAGGTAATCTGCAGTGGTTAGGGCAGACATAGTTGGATAATAAGCAGGAAAGTGGCTACCGAGGACCAGGGTTGGTCATCCCTACGCTAAATCATATTTGTAAAAAAAAAAAAAAAAAAAAAA
>OMLM01004490.1:2658-45002 GCA_900302695.1 Helostoma temminkii | reverse complement strand
AGTAGGGATTAGGTTGCTACTTTTAAATCACCTTTTAGACTGACATGATTGCTAGGCCCACTTCTACATTAGGTAAGGTTAGGTAAGGTAATAGGTAGGGTTCTACATTAGTACTTTGTAATTTTGTGTGTGTGTGTATCTGTTGGTATGAATGCACATAGTTCAGACCTTTGCCTTGCTGAAAGTGTTACTAGTTGTAAATAGTAAAATTGCTGTCACAACTTTTAAGGAAAATAATGAGGGTGCTCATGCTGACACAAAGCCAACACTTTCATTGTCTGAAAGGGGCTTTAGCATCAGCAGTACAACATATTAGATTTTATTTAAACGTTGACCTTTTCTCTTATTCTCCTTTGAAGCCATTTAACAGTATTGTGTCTTTGACAATCTGCTCTAATTTCAACAATTCAATGCACAGGTTATGTCCTGCTTTTCATAGTTCACTGCAGTTGTTCTAAAAATGTTGTTGTCAATTAGTGGTCAATATCTCATTGAATGTAAAAGATTTTTTGTGGTTTTGCTGTCTCCATGACAATAAATGGTAGGTTTCTGATGCTGTTAAAAGAAACTTTATCTAGAACTAAAACAATTTTATCACAGATTCTAAAATTAGCTTTCTTACAGTTATATTTTACACCACACTTGTGTTTTTGTGTGTTCTCAGGAGCTTGAAATAATTACAGTAGGTATTTTAAAAAAACTGTTAGTTGTGAATAATCTTTAAAAAGAGTACTATAAACCACCCAAGGTCACTTTCAATTTCACACCTTCTGTAGTAAATCATGGAATGGTCATTTTATTTTACTGTTTAGACATATTTTACATTTTCTTCAATTTAATGTGAATCACACTGACACGACCTTTGTATCCCTTCTTCTACCTCCTACAAATTATTTTTCAACACACTTCCCACTATCATCTTATAGTTAATGTATACTAACAACCTTTGGTCAGTATTTTACAAAGTGTGTGTGTGTATTTGTCTGACTTGATCAGTGTGAGCGTGTGCATGCATGTGTGTATTTCAGCTGTGACAGGTTAAATGATTTCTTGAAGGGCTATAGAGCGGCTATTTCATTTTGGCACCTAATAACAGTCAGGTCACACTGTGCCCTAGCTGATCCTCTTTGATATGGTCCATGCACTTGCCCAAGCCCTCTTTCACAGGTGCCAATCATTATAATCAAGTCCCCACCCCCACCTCCAACCCCAATACTGTCCCCACCCCAACTCCTTAGGGCATGTGGTGGCTTCACTGCACTTACGTTGAGGAAGAAGAGAGTTTAATCTGACCCATGACCTGTCAGACGGGCCATATTCTTTGACCCCTGCTCAAGTCAGTTTGCCATTTTCCCCATCTGAGCTTTCCTCCAAATACAGTTCTGAAAAAAAAAACTAACCCATGCTCTTACACTAGAACAGTTGCCTTGCTTGAGGGCATCATGACAGTAGGGACTAATGGTTTTGGAACGCAGAGTTTTAACCCGCTCCCCAGATACATCACACGTGGAATGAGGATTCAAACGGGTCGCCTGACAAAGTTACTCATTTTACCAAGGCCAATGGTCAAAGGTGAGCTTGGTTTCCAGATCCCACGAATGGCTGACAGCATGATATCGTTAGCAACTGGCTGGTTTTCGCACTGCCCTCTTCTGAGATGAATGATTAACTTCATTGCTCTCCCTAAGGAACCAGTCTGTTAAAACAGTGACAGGAAGATATAAATCACATTGAACTTAAGATCATGTCAGGGCAACAGAGAGCCTTGCCTTTTCACAAGCTGGTTACGCTTTTTTTTATTAGTTTTTTTTTTTTCATAAAACAGTCACAAGTTAAGTAGAACTTAAATTTTCTTGTCAACTTGTCACTGTAGGACAACTTGGTGGTGAAGTGGTTAGCGCTAGAACAGCTAGAAGGACCTGGGTTTAAAGCCACCGGTTGGCCAGGTCCCTTTTTGTGTGGAGTTTTCATGTGCTCTCCATGTTTGCTTTGGTTTCTTCCAGGTACTGATGCTTTCTCTAACAGTCCAACGACATTCAGTTAGGTTAACTGGTCACTCTAAATTGCCTGTGAGTGTGAATGGTTGTCCGTCAGCCGTGTGATAGCCTGTCCAGGGTGTACCATGCCTCTCATCCAGTGACAACTGGGATTGGCTGTGGCACCCCTGCAACCTTTAAGAGGAAAAGCAGTTAGGATAAGGGATGGATAGATGAACTTGTCACTATATCTTGTTATTGTGTCAGTGGCTTTGTCTGTGGCAGGCTATTATTAGTAAGCTTTGATTTAGCCAGTAGTTAATAGTTTCCTGCCACAAGACAAACAGCCCTGCTTTGTGTTAATATACAACTAATTTGTAAAATTAAATTCATTTTGAGGAAAATAAATAGCAGCTGCATTATGTTTCCAAACTCAATATGGCAATATTTTAAATGAAGAAAGACAAGTCAAATATATTTAAATATTTTAAATATTCAAACTTATCTAGAAAAAATTCAAATCAAGTCTAAATCTACCCACACATTAATGTTACCTTGGTAACTGGTGTCAAAATGCTGTGCCCTGTATGTAAATAATCACAACTGATTATCATTTCAGTGTTAAATGCCAAGGCTCTGGGGATTACAAGAAACCAAAATGAATTTGGAAAGATCTCTTGCTGTTGTCATTTTTTGTTTGTTTGTTTTTCTTAATCTCCCAAATATGAAATTTCACTCAAACACTATATCGAATAGAGTGAGGTAGTAACAGACACCCCTCAGAACTTCTCAGTGTTTCATATGCTCTTCCGTTTGCTCTTGTGTTGATAGTTAAGAGTTTAAAAAAAGTTAACATTTATTTAGTCTTCTTTAGTTTTTTAAAATTTTATCTAATTAAGATATCTTTATTTCTGCTACACAGTATCTCTTGTTTTTGGTCCTCTGCTGTGTTATCAGTGGAGGCTGAAGCTGTTCAAGATGTGGTAGCTGTATGGCCTCAACCTGTGTCTTAGCTCTAATCTGTGACTGCAGCTAGTGAAGGAGGAACAGCTTCTCTGACTTGACCAGCCACTGAGCAAAAGACCGTAGCTGCCACGCAAAGCCACAGAGAGATTGAGCAGGACCAGCAAACACAGATAAAAATGAATAAAAAAGAGAAAAGCAAATGGATTGACTTTGGTAAGAGGTCACTTTTGAAAGTCCTCCCAAGTGATTGTTCGAAAGTACCATTTTTTCTCAGTTCAGGACACCCCAGAGATGTGAAGTGTAAGGTTATAGTATGGCCCAGTGCTCTATATTAATGGTGACTTTGGCTCACCTAATACGGATTCTCAGGGTTATAGCCCCCGGGTGCCTGCTGAGCAGAATGTGAATGCAAAAAGAGCCAATCCCTCTCCCCATCCCCTCTCTGGTCACCAGGGCCCCACCAGCCCTCGCTCAAGGTTACAGCCCATACAGCCTGGCAGCGATGAAGCCATCAGCGCTGATTTTAAATGATACCCTGGACTAGCCACCACTTAATGTGTTCTCTCGCTCTCTTTACTTTTTCTTTAAACTCTTGATTATCCCCCTTTCAAGCTGATATTGTAATACATGATCAGAGAAATGGCTGAATGGGAGAGACAGGTTTCTCCTTGAGTTTGTCGCCAGAGTTCATGTTGAGAGAAAAAAGGAGAGGTTATGATCAAGCACCTGCCTCTTAAGCCCTTAGCTATACACAGGATGTTTTTGTATTTCAGTGTATTTCAATGTGATTGGAAGCTCGGTATAACTAATTAGCTATGCTAAACTGTACAACAAACCCCTTGAAATCTTACACATCACAACATACATTTTCCAGAGAAACTACATGGCTTACAATTCTCATTCGGTAATTACTGGATTTGATACCCTACTGCAGACAAAAAAGCTCCCTGTTATAGCCGTCATACGACAGCTCCAGTGGACACCGACACTTTTTTTGTGTCGCTCCCATCTCATTGCTCATGTAGATTCCTCTAATGCTTACTTGACGAGTAAAAATGTTATTCTAATAATGGTCGAGGGAGCAGGGTTTTTGCAGGTAGTTGTTATGGAAACTGCAGCTGCGGCTTAACTGTATGATAAGCCTCCTCTTACCTCTCCCCCATCTTCTCTTCCTTTTCGATTTAGTGAACACAGCATGTTGGAGTCATTACCAGAGTACAAATGGTTAAGGACAGAGCTGAAACATAGGGAACAACATTCACTCAGATGCTCAGAGCATGTATGAAAAGTGTTGCCACAATCTGCAAGATGGGGATTGTCATGTATTTCTGCTAATTTTGATTTTCCTTAACATTGCATTACTTTATTCCTTATTAATAAAGATAACTTATTTGTAGCATAATCAAATTAAATATGATTTTGCTGTGTTTGTCTGGTTTGTAATACCAATGTTGACAAACTTAATATTTACAAATGTTAACATCACTTGTTTATATTTTATGTTCTGGTGCAGCCTTTTTTTGAATGAATGAATTGAAAGCACCAGTTGCAAGGAGGTAGCCGGGGACATTTAGCGCAACTGTCTGTAGGGGCGTAAGAAAATATTGAAAATATCAAGTATTGTGATATTAAATATTGTATCTATTTTTCAAACAGTTTACATACAAGTTTACATTAGATTTGTGGGAGAGACGTTCATTAGATGTTACATAGTGGTGACAGTTTCCTTAAAATCTGATTAAAAAATATATTGTCTTGCTTGAAGTATTGCAATATATCATATCATAACATAACATATTGTGAACTGTATCGTATTGCCAGATTCTTGCCAATGCACAGCCCTACTGTCACATCACAGACCTGACTTCAACTCAGGGCCCCATGTGTGATTAAGTCTAGCAAAAAAGCACTTTCACTAAGTGTAGAGACAGATTGTGGTTTTGTGTGTGAAATGACTAATATTTTTCTATTACGCCAGAAGAGCCTTTCTCTAATGTTACACAAGTGGTGTGAGTGCACAAACACAACCATGACAAAATTTAATAATGCTGTGTTCAGTCAAATATGATGATGTAGACTAGTGTAAGGTTACATATTATTGGCAGAAAAAGAGTGTGTTCACTGTGATCAGTTTATGTTTGATATCGATATGTTATTTTGACTTGTTAATACATCCTCTTTATTTTACCAGAAAACCTAATTCCTTTCCTTACCAAATTTTTGCAAAATATTTGCATTTGTAGTTTTGTTGTGTAGAATCTTTTAATAAGTTTCTATTACGCAAATACTGATTCTCAGTTCTAGATACTGAAACTGCTTCACTGCCTCTGACCATACAATTTGGCCATTATTTTCACAATTTACAGTGTTTATCATGAAATACCTGGGTTATTTGTAGCAGGTTGTTTATGCTGCTGCTTGAGGACAATGCTTAAAATGCTTAAAATGCTCCACATCTTTTAAGCAACAGTGACCAACAGCAGACGTACTGTGATCATGTGAAAGCTGCTGTGAGGAATATTAATAATAATGTGACTTAATAATGTCTGTGAAAGCTGTCACTTAACAGACTGATGAAGCCAGCAATGTTACGTATGCCAAAGCTTTACTTTCAGATTGTCGCTTTATGGTAAATCTAACATTACGAAAATATTAGCTTGTAGGTTTGTTTGCAAGTGTAATTCAATATAATCTTGTATATATAGCATTGTGTAATGATCTCCTCCTGTCTCCTGGGGTTCAGGAAGTTGTATTGCAGGCGCAGCACTTCAGCAAAGCTTGTATTTCACACAGATGCAGACCACTGTCTATTCTTCAGTTTACATATTTCAGTGGCTACTGTCTAAAGTCTAAATTAAGGCTTTAAATGAAAGTTGAACCAGTCCTGTTTAAGGGGGTAATTTGAGACATGATACCAGGTTTGTTTCTCTGGACTTAATGTGTCCCTTTAATTAAGTTATTGATTAAATGGAGGTGTTTAATTCATGGAGGCGTTATCATGAGGTGCTCAAATGATGCTGAATCCCAGCTGTGAATGTAAGAAGCTGCAGCAGGAATTTATTCCAATTTAGATTTTAGTCCCAACACAAGCAGCTCAATTAGTTGGCAATAGGAACCTTTTTATTAAAAAGTATCTTCAGATACGTTCTGTGAAGTAGACCTTTCACATTCTCAGCGCAGCTTGTCTTTTGCTGAACAAATGTTTAATTCAGAAAAGAATTTAGGTTGAAGATGAAGAATTTCTCCCAAGATTGAAGGCCAAACAAAATGTAATTACTGCGAATAAAAAAGTGTCTATTTTGACTTTTTTCTAATTTTGACATAGCTGATAATAAGATTGAACTGTTTGCAGTAACTAATGAGCTCCATGCGAGATCACTCAAGGTTATAGCCGACAGCATCACAGCTTAATATGACTCTGTGTGTGACAAGTTCCCTCAGTTTCCATCGAGGCTCTGTCTTAGTGAACTTCCACAAACTTCAGCTGAAAGTGTGGTGATGTCAGTAATGATCTCCAAGTAAACCCAGCTAAAATAGCACAGTGACCTCATTATTGTTTCCATAGTTACAGAATGGCAGGGTTACAGTTCCTGTCTAATAGCGGCATTCACTTCACACAAAATACAGCATTTTCACAGATGATAGTGGTTAACAGCTAAATTGCAAAAAACAGCTCATGATAATCTGATTTATAGGCAGCGTTGTGTAAGTGCTACTTATTTAGCAGCTGGGTACTAATGCATTCAGCAGTTTAAAGCAAAATTCTACAAATTGTGATCAAATTGTCAAACAGCAGCTTTGACAAATTGAATATTTGTGGGACATTATTGTGTAGTGCTGTTGATGACGCTTCGTTCTGGTGTTCTGTGACTTGTTTATCAAATATTATCATCATTTAAATTGCACAAACAATGATATCAGTTCCAGACCCTGAAACTGCTTTGGTGCTGCCCACCCACCTATTTCACTTTTTGTGCCAGAGAAAGCATCACACACTTTGACTGAACCAGCTGGCTTTGTCAGGCAGGGATCCAAAACATGGATCTATATTTACTGAATTATATCACTGTACATGATTCAACTAAAATAAAATTAAACTCATCTAATGATAGAAGACCTCATTGTCACTCAGGCCTATAGCGTTTACACACGTGAGCAACTCAGGTTTTTGCCATTTGGCTACTAGATAAAATTATATTTCTGAAAATTATATTGCATATGAGAGACAGGGATTTGATTTCCTGAACTATAGTTGAGCTTTCACCAGTGAGGTTGCTTTTTATGTTGTTTTGTTTTTGTTTTTGCCTCCCAGGCACAATTTAGCATGTTCCCCTTCCAATTTGGCATTTTGGTGACTCACTGAAAAGGCAACTGCACCAAAGGTAAACGAGAGACACAGCAGAACTGACACAGACTGTCAAAAATAACAGAAATTTTGGCTTTCTTTTTTGGTTCATAGAAGTCAGTTTTTATACCACATGTTGCTGATATGTTTTGTAACAAAATCTGAAACTATGACCATTAATATGCTGCTGTATCACTCTTCTTGGAAGGCTTTCCTCAAGATGTTGGAGATGTAGGCTGTACATATTTACTCTCAGATGATTATTGGTAAGTTTGGCCACTGATGTTGAGCATTAAGGCCTTATTTGGTGTTTCAGTTCATCCCTGAAGTGTTGGAGAGGGTTGAGGTCAAGGCTCTGAGCAGGCTGGTCAAGTTCTTCCACACCAAACTGGGAAAACCATTTCTGCACAGCCTTGGCTATGCATGAGGACACTCTCACCTGGAAACAGAAAAAGCTACAAGCATGAATAAACAAGGCATAGTTTTTAAACACATGTGTGTGTCAGAAGGTCTGAATATGAAATTTAATGATACACTGCAGCATGAAAAATAAAACTATTTAATTCAATTGCTTTAAGAATAGGACAACAGACAGAACAGAAAATGAGGTGGTATAAATACAATTTCAAGAAAACTAGAGCCTGAGCAACAAACACAGATTTAAGAAAATAACCAAATGTCAATATTTAAATCAGATGTGACTAACCACATTACACAAAAATGTGTATTCTAATAAGTGCACACCATTTTGTAACAACACATGCTTGTGTTTTTTTGATTTTATTGAGTGTAGCAGGACTCCATCTTTGAGACTCCAATTGAATGCTCCAACCACGTATTGTTGAACTGCGGGTTCAGCTGCAGACAGGTGCTCTTGAATATTCATCGGCAGTGAGCCCTTACAGATTCTAATCACTGTCAATATGTGTGCACTTTGCAACTGTCAACTATTCAGAAAACAAAATATGCCCTATGCTTCCACTGCTTATGAAAATGTATGATGCTGTTAGAAAAAGGAGAGTTCCAAGTATATTTATGAATTTACTTGGATAAGCCAAAGAATAAGCCTGAACAAAGGGCCTGTCTCCAAATTATGTAGAGTAATGAGAAGACTGTAGGTGAGATTCCACACATTAAATGTGTTTATCTCCACCTAATTGTGTTAAAATTTGCAATTATATGCACAAATATAATTTTGAAGTATTGCACTTGTATGGTAAGAGATTGAGAAAAGACAGGGTATCTTTTCAGCTTACATTTTGCTCCATTTTCTTCAGCTCTGTCTCCACTGTCCTTCTGCAAGAATGTTTTGGGCACCTTCATTCCTGGCTTCTCTCTAGGATCTATCTAAGGGGTTTCAAGATGTCACCTTGTTGATGCTATAGAGCAGGACTACTCAAACTCCACCCACTCCTTGTTTCTTGACATCCCTACAGTCCTGTCCTGTTTGTTCCACTACCTGTTTATTTGAAAAGGTTAGTGTCCAGAAAATTTTCATGGTGCTGCACAGACATTTGTTATCAGCAACTTTTTCGAATGTCTTGTTGTCATCTGACAACACTCTGAGCCGTACAGCGAGGTAACTTTGACAGGGTCCTGCTGCAGTTTCACTCTGGATGATACTGCTGAGGATCTGATTTTAGATAACAGCTGCAGTGATGGGTGTAGCTAAAATCTGCAGTAAAACCTGCTTCCTCTGTAAGGAGCTCCTAAGCCAAGAATTATACGCTATATTTATTAAATAGCTCGTAAGTGGATGTTGAAATAATGACACAACAGATGTACATACATAACTTAAACAGCACAATTCTCTATTTACAAAGTGAAAACTAGTGATTAAAAAAGTTGAATTTAGTTGCATAAAATTTAATTTTTCAATTGTAACATTTCAGATTTTTTTTTTGTTTTAATTTTTATGTGTTATATGTTATTTTAGTATTATTATGTGTGTGTTTCATGCCGGAATTGTTTAGGGTAATGCCAGTTTTACTATTTCAAACATCATATGTAGCTTAATCAACATCCATATGGGATATACTGCTGTTGGTTAAGCTTCAGCAGTATAGGATATACTAAAAGATCAGTGTTGTATAGTCACCGTCCTTGAGCTATGATTTAAAAACAAACAAATAAACAAACAAACAAAAAAACACAATCCAAGTGGTTTTAAATCAGTTTAAGGCTCTGGGACAATTTACCTCACAAAGAACTAAATTCCAAAAATTATTACTGAGGTTTATTCGAGTTGTCTGAAAATTTAAAATCACCAAATTTGTTGCCATATGTACTTGACAAATGTTAGCTGCTTTTGGAGTAGTTTCAGACCTGTACGTCTTGTATCAGGATTACTAAAAAAGGCACAAGAGAGACTTGAGGCACATTATTATTTGTGTTGAAAGACGGGCCACATGTTTTCCCCAAACTGCAGTTTTATTATATGCAGTTGAAAAGTTTGCCTTGAAGTCTAGTGACAATTGTTTAGAACAACTGTCACATGAAAAAAACCTAACGGAGAGACCAAGGACTTTGTGTAATTACACTGATGTCACTTTCCCCTCAGTCTCCACCAATATGACACATTGTAAGACACTGTATGCTTAAAGTGAGACAAGCATGAGCAGTGATAAACCTTTACTGAAAGATGTTTGTTTGTTGCAGAGGAGAGCCAATGTCCTTAATTCAGATAACATGATCTGCCGGAAACACCTGCATCATCAGCTGCTGGAATTCGGTGGCTTGAATAGAGGCTAATCAATTATATTGACAGGCTCATTTCAATAATCTGGAATTGGGTTTTTTTTTTTTTTTTGAAAAACCACAGACACACTAACAATTTCAGTCAGTGTATGAAATCCATTATAGTGTAATTAAGCTATAAACAAGTCTATATATTCCACCTTCAAAAAAATTTGTTTTACTGACATTATAGAGATAAAAAGTTTAGTCAAAATTAAAATTTTACATTGATGAATGTCACATACAATTTTAGAAAACCAAAATAAATAAAATATCCGTTGTTCACTTTGTAAACAGAAAATCAAAGTGTAAAACATTAAAATGTCCTTCCTGCCAAATGTGAAGGAAAATCACAAGAACACTTTTGATTATGTACCAAAAAAAAACTAAGCTAGTAACCACCAGCTACATTTGAAAGAAAAAAGGGAAAATCTGCACGCTTCGGAAAGATGGATTAGATAAGTCTAAACAAATTTAATAAAATGCTGCACATATGTTTAAAATACACTTACAGTGTGATTAACTAAAATCCCAAATAGCGAGTACTATCTTGCATTTCAACATCTTGTTGAGTGATCTACTAAAAAAAAACCATGTGATTGACAAGAGATACTAATAGGGTGGAGGAAGTTGTATTTGAATGTTTCACTGTCTGTCATGGAGATGTGCAGCCTCAGTAGGGGAGAAATTTTCTTTAATAAAAGCAAAATACTCATCTAAAATCCAGCCATCTCCGTACTTGCAAATTTCTTAAGTTTTACAAAGAAGATTCTGCAGAATTAATTAACAATGTACCAACTTAGGCTATATGGCCACAACAATATATGACATCAGAGTTACAAACTCTTACAAAAAAATGACTGAATGAATGAATGACTATAAATTTTTGTACTTGCAAACATTTAGTAAAAAAAAAGCCATAAGTATTAAAAAGTTTAAAAATGTCTTTAATACTGGACCTGAGCAAAAAAAACTATGGGGACTGTGAATGTATATTCCTTGATAGAGTTGAAAATGTAAAGTGCAACTCCATACAGGATTGACATAGAAAACTTATGACATATTGTTCATGCTCGTTTAGAACTTTAAAATATTCCATCACAATCTTTTCTTTATGTGTATTAATTTAAATGTTTAGTCTTCAAATGTTACATATTCTTCTTCAATAGATACATTTTCACACCACACTTGTCCTTCACAGCTTGTATCCTTAAGTCAAGACAAAACTATTCTAAAGTGTATCAATAAAATCAGAAGCTTGTGCCAATTTAGAAAGAAAAAAATTAACAATGTCATCATTTAGTCCGGAGAACTAGTATGCTGAGTCACTGTATGTCTGCCGAGGCCTTTGCGTTGACAGGTTTACAGCTTTTTAGCTTTTGTCAAAATCAGCAGGTTCAAACAATGCTCTGCAACCAGCTGGCACAGTCCTAAACCTCAGGACTGCACTAAACTGAGATGAGGAATGTGAGGTCAGATTCAATGCCATTGCCAGGGCTGACTGAGTCATTTTACACTCTGTCATCACTCTTATCACAATTTTACCCCCTCTTTCACTCTATCTTGATTGGTCACTCTCTGGAACATGTCTGCACCCTAGAGGCTTTATCTGCGATTCCTTATCATCCACAACTCTGCCTATCTCTCACAGATACCCGTCTTTTTCCTTGTCTTTTTCTCCTCCCTCACTCCTCCTTCCCATTTGTCTGTTTCTCTGTTGTATTTGTCCTTCTCTATCACCTGTAATAGAGTTGAGATTATATGTTGAGAGTAAATAGTGTTAGTTTGAACCAAACCCCTACAGCAGAACACACTTACCTCTGGACTTAATTATATTATTTCTTTCTTGGGTACATTTTGTGTCATTTTTCCTGGTTTGACCCTGTAATCACGGAGAGCCACTTATAACTGCTGTACATTAGTGATAGCTGGACTTTCCACAATGTCAGCTAGGATTGACACTAATTATGAAATTTTCAAAGTCAGCCAGATTCACAGCAGAAGCACATTTATGCAAGGTTCATTTAAATTCTTAATTGTGCTTTACTGTTAAAAGTAGAGAGTCTGGGTATTTGGTATATAGCCCTAGGAGCTGTTTGCCCTTGGCGATTCTTTCATCTTCAAATTCAATAGCACGAGTCAAACAGTGTTTGGTAAATTTGACTGGGGTACATCAAGTAGCTGGAGTTCCTTGTGCTAATATTGACCTGAAGGAGTGGGTGAAAAGGAATGTGTGGGTGATCCCTCGGAGATAGAACAGGGACTGAATGCAGTGAACATTGTTAGAGGACGACTGCGTTTGATATGTGCCCTTCATCTTTCTTGCCTTAAAAGTCACTCATATCCAAGACTTTTGTTTGGGATCTGATTTTTATAATGAAGAGTAGTAGATACTTTAAAGTATTTCAGTATTGCTTCGAGAATTTTACACTAACTTGTTTCAGAGTTCAGAGCAGAGTCCCTTCTTCTGCACAGTGTATTTTAAGGGAAGGATTGATGCTGATTAGATAGGCACAGATATGAATTTTTATGGGCCAATAACAATAACCATCAACTACTTGTGGCCATTCTAACACAACCTGATAACATTACTCTGGCATAAGCAAAAAGTGAAGAAAATAATTTTGTAGATTGACCTGTGCAGCCATTGATTTCTAATTATTTTATGAAATTCCCTTCACAAAGTTTATCCAAGTTATATAATCTATGACACTGAAAGTTTTATCTGTAGAGATGTTTCCCCCGAGTTTTAATACTGTTATCAAGTACCTTGCTGGTTGAAATGAGACATGAATAGATAGAGTGACTTACGTTCAGGTCTGCCCAGAGTCCAACTACAAGTGAAACTAACACAAAGTGCTCTGTATAAATAAGTTGGGTTGATCACAGTTCACACACTCCATTGGGCCAGTCTTTCTCTCACTGTGGTGACAATCTGGTCTGATGTATACATGTTGGGAAAAAACGAGAAATCAGGCAAAAAGCAGTGCTTTCTGTCATTATGTAGTTAAGAATCTTAACCATTCTTCAAAATAAGTTGATAAGAAATTGGACAGGTTGGATTATTTATCTGCAGAATTTATAGCCAGATTTACAGCAGTTAAATTACCTAAGTGCAACTTGTTCCCAAATTCATTTATCTGAATATTGTGGTTACTTAAGTCCATGTAAGTGTGGTAATTGTACATGCAAGATATAACCTGCAGTGCACTTTAGCATTGGACAGTAAAGCTGTTAACTGTTTTTGATTAGAAAAAAAAGAGAATGTTTTTAATTCATAATTAATTGTGCCGTTTGAGTGTGTTTACCTCTGCATGTGCGCTCTTGACTTTTAATGATACACTAGTTATGTGTACGTCTTCCCCCAGCACCTGGCTTTTCCATTTCTTGCCTCCAGTTAATTCACCAGCACGTTTGGTGGCACTGAACCTGGCACCAAACATATTTTTCTAATCTTTGAAGTGATTAGCCAAATAGTTTAACAGCTTTTTGAGCTTGAAGTCTTTGCTTGCTAAGTTTAAGAAAGCTGTGGTTACTGTGGGTTACAGATTAGGAGATCTCCCTCATTTCCATGTTTATCTGTTAATTCTGGCCAAAATGACTTATTGTTATTTCCGCCACTTCTGCCTCTAGTGAAGCAGCGTTATCAAGGCTCTGTTTTTATGAGATAATGCCCAGGAAGACTCTGTTCAAGGTCTGGCATGGTCTACCAGATGTCACATTACCACAAGAACAGGCAAAATAAATAAAAGCATAGACTGTGTTGCTGTTCCATACCACTACAAAAAAAAACATGATTCGAAAATGATCAACCTTAATTGTAGTCTTAATTGTGTTAAGTGCAATATAAGGGATTCTTGTGTGCAGTAAAATCACTATTACCTCATCCATAAATAAAGTAAAGGCATTGTACAAAGAAGGGCTTGTCCAGTCTCCAGCAAGCTCCATTCTCTCTCTCTTTTTTTTCTAATGGCAAGTCACAGCTTACATCGTCTTATGTTTGCTCCATGTTGTCATTCTCAGCACATTTCATAATAGAAGAACATATTTCCTTCGTATACAGGAAAGCGCTGATAATGAGAGTTATCATTCTTTAGAATTTGCACCACTGATGATAATGGACTTCATTATGTCCCTCTTCCAGTAAGCTGTCACCCTGAACAAATTTAAATTAGCCAGCCCAGAACAGATCTTACACCAAGATTATTTCCATTCAAGGCACCATTTGGAGCTGTTTTGATTCCCTTTTAATACAGGACTTTTCACTCCAGCAAGCAGCAGCCCTGTTTATTTCACTGTCACAACATTATAAATTACTGGCAGCTTTCTAAGCAATGACAAGAGCGGAGAAAAGTCACCTAGAACCAGCCTTGGCTAAGAGAATGGGCTGATGTGAAAGATGCTGGCTCACTGGCTCTGAAAAGGGCAAGGTGGGGTCTTGGGCAAGAGACCCTGAGGGAACCATGTGGTGGAAACCATACTGTGACTCATTCAATAAAGTTAATTAATGATATTTTATACATAATGAGGGTTGGTCTCCCATGTGGTCTTCTCTCCGGTTGAGTTCATGGAGAGACAGAAGTTTTGCTGTGGCTGCAGGGACCATTCTGGAAACAAAACAAGGGTTGTAGCACGTCAGGTTATGTTAAGGTTATTTTGTTATGTCTTTGTCTTTTGAAATACGTTTTCCTTAAAATAGTAATCTAATGTTTGTTGGCTTATCAAACAACTTGTTACATGGAAACTGTTCTCCTTCTTAAAGTAATGAATCGTTTATAAAACAAATTAACAACATTACTATTAAAACTACAATTCAGCATCAGTTGAAGCAATAATGGATGAATAGTTTTATGCATTACATTGATAATATTGGTAAGATTGATCCACTTTCAAACATAGTTGGCAGTTACTGCTGTTGTGTATGTGCAAACTGGTCGAGTCCAGCTGCCGTTGGGTGAGTGTACAAGACATAGCAAACTGTCTCACTCTTAATGTGATATTGTACAAGTAAGACAAGAGGTTTTCCTGTTTGGTTAGTAAAAGGTTAGTTAGTGTAGTTACTGTACATTCCATGACATCTTCCATAGCTATGAGTGTTGTGATTTCTTGCTCCAACACTGCAACTTTCTAAAGTGCTTTTGTGATTATAAATCTGCTGTCAGTTGGTTACAATGACGTTGCCATTTTTTGTCATCTTGCACAACTTACAGATACTGCAGTCTTCGTCTAGTCAGCAAATGTTTCATTATTTTCCCCACCTTTACAGGAAAGCCAATACACTTCAGTGCATTCTCTATCTCTGTATTACTGGAGTGGTTTCCCACTGCTGCAATCTTTAAGAAGTGCAGGCCTGTGGAGACAATTTTATATAATAAAGGTGAATGTGTCCTGTGCAGTAAAAAGTACAAGTAGAAGTTTGTGTTGTAGTATGTATGTTGTAATGATAGCAAATAGAAAGCTAATTTGTATAATGCGACCGCATAAAGCATGGACCAAGCAATGCACTTCATAACATTTTTGTATTGCGGTATAAAGAATTTCAATATTGTATGTAGAATTTCAATAATATATTACTGGCTACTATTACCTAGTATTTCAGTATATATTTTTTCATTCCTTTAATCCATCATAACTGCAAAAGAAAAGGGTCACAAGGCTTATATATGGAATTTGAACTTATTTTTTTTTCTTTTTCGTTTTTATTGAAAAATAAGTTACTTTTGTAACTTGTATGACAATGTGTTCTTGTTACACACGACAACAAGACTGAAGAAGTAGGTTTGGAATTTTTTTTTATTTTAACAATTTTGATTCCAGTTCTACTTATCAATTCCTGTTCTTACAGATTCCTTGTTTTGATTCCAAAATTGTATGAAAAAAGCTAAAATGTTAAGATAACAAAAATATTTATTCTTTTTTATTATTACTTTTTATTTTATTCATTAACTGAACTTTCAGTACAGTTTGGCTGCTAAAGCTGTAGTCTTTCTGCTGTTTTTAGCTGTCTGACTTTTGAGATGACACCTCTTACTGATACACAGGCAACATTACAAAAACAAATTTTATAGATCTACATAATCTTATGTATCATATAAATCATATGTTTTGTTTTTGACAAACTTTTTTTACGTTGCCTAACATTACCTAAATTATGGCGATTCGACAGCTGAGAAAGGATATAGCCCTTTTATTGCAAATGCTCTTATCGCTCTGTGACAGTCCTCAGTTTTCCCTGTACTGTCAGAGAGAATGGGGGATCACTGCTAACTGTCCCTGGCTCTACTGAAGTTGAAATTAGCTTGTTGTTGTTTCTCCATCTCTCACACAGTGATGTAGCTTGTAACTCGGATCTAAACAAGTGAGATGTGCAGCATTGGCTCCGCGTTTTGGAACCGATAAGCAGCAGAACTGAAATTAAGTTTTTGCTACAAGTACCTTGTACTTTCCATGTTAAATATGGTTCTAATTTGGAACTAAGTTTTGGTTCCCAACCCATATGGACAAGCTGCATTTGAAGAAGCATTTTAGCCGATCTATGGACAAAACTATCAATGTCGACTTCTCTTCTTTGTGTCACTCATTTGTATATAATAAATCACAGTATAGCCTAAATGCTACTGAACTAGACCTAGTACCATTAACCATAAGAGGTTGCGAATTTCTGTAAAAAAAAAAAACCTTTATTTTGTGGTTCTGACTATCTCATAATACCGTTGTCTTACATTATCTTCGTCAGGGGAAAACAAGTTAATTTTCTTTGAAAAAAAATAGTATTTGCATTGCATACTGACTGCTTTCTAAACACACGAAGCACAGCTTGTCCTAAGCAAAGTGGTAGAAAATCTTCACTGCTATCCTAGGTCCATTTATGATCTTATAAGGAAAGCTTCTGGAGGGTCCACAGAAGTTCTTGGGAACCCAAAGGATTCTTAAACAATTTATTGTTATGTTATTGTGTGATTTGTTCTACATACAGTATGTTCAGATTATTTGATGGATATATGCCATCTTACCAACGAAGGTAAGGTAAAATCATGATGTAGCTCCTTTAAGACAAGGCTGGCAACGTAAAATGAACATACATGTTCTGGAAGACTAAACATGGATGGTAACCAGCAGCTGGCATTGTTTAAATGCAGTGTGATTTCCATGGAAAAGGCCAAAAACCTTTGGTGAGATCATAGGTGGAGAGACGGTATAGAAGAGTTGAAGGTTGGAGAGTGATTTCAGAGAAACTTGAAGAGTAGTTTTATCCCCATCTTCAAATCTGACAGTGACTAGGGTGCTGTTCAGCAATAAGTTGTTGCCATTATTTTTCAGTAAACATTCCAGTGTATAGCATTTAATTTAATAATAATAATGGGGAAGAATCAGATAACAGATCTGTAATGATGTGATGTGAACTGTGCTGTCATTCATAGCACACAACTGTGGCCAGTGCTGGAAAGAAGTGAACTGGATTTGTGACATGGCCAATCTGTCAAAAACATAATAAAAATAACACATCAAGCTTGCTTCTTCTTCAGCTGTTTATCCCTTCATTTTGAGTGTGAAGTCCTCACAGAATGAACACACACACACACACACACACACACACACACACACACACAAACAAACACACACGCACAGAAAGACAAGATTTTCTACATTTCCTGTTTATCCGTTAGTGGGCCTGGGAGGCAGATTTGCTGCCAGTTTGTTCTTCTGATTAGCATGTTTCCATCCGTATTGACTGATGGTAAAACTCCAGGCTGGCTTTCCTGGAAAGCTGTAATAAACACAACCTGGAAGGCTGCAGCATCTGCATTAACACCTTGCCGGGCTGTCTCCTAGGGCCCAGAAGCCGAGGACAGTGCCTTCCCTTCACACCTCGTTACTCCTGTCCCCTTCTGTGACCTTACCCTGTAGGCAAATACATACCCCACGAGATGGCAAGCCAATCAGCGCCCCTGTCCACTCAACCCCACCCATCACAATCCTTCCTTTTTGTCTCATTCCCTTTTTCCTCTGCCCAAATACACTTTCGCTGCAACTGTCACCGACTCTTTCACTGAGTGGTATCGTTGTTGGTGGCCGCCATCGTTGTCCTCTATTCTATCAGTCAGCGCTGTTTACATTCAGGTGATTTTGCTTTGAATCATTCCAGTGGAAACTGATGTGACCTTGAACAGAATGTCTGTGTCTTTCAGACCCGAAGACGAAGGAGAATGCTCTTTGAAAGTCTTCTTTCATGTCACTAATAGACAGGAGGCTGCCTGAATGGCTTTTTTAACAGTCATTACAAAGATTGGGATGGGCTTGAATGCATCAAGCCTTGGAGAGTGGATATGGAGTTCTCCAGGTGAAAGGAAAACAGACCCTCTGGCAAGGTTGCGTGGTTTGTCTTTGATGCTCCTGGCTTGACATGGGGAGCTCACCTTGACTGGGTCATTTATTCAGACACACACTAAGTCACCTGGCACCGAGGGGCTGAGAGACAAATACTTTTAGCCTTCATGGAGCTTTGCCAGGCCACCATAAACTATCAATATTTTAAACTTTGAATCGCCTGTCACAGTTTCACTGGTAATCCAAAATGAATACACATTTTCGCACTGAATAGAAAATAAATAATGACTTTGCTCTCAACTTTAATTAATTTTCAGTTATGGTCCTTGTCAAAGCTAATCTAATTTTTAAAAAAGTCAGCTACAGCTGTATTTTTCTAGGAAAGTAAGAATATAAGTGAATGAAGGTGGGAAAAACATGTAAATGCCACAGAAGCACTGACTAGATGGCACTGCCCTTGGCCCTTCTACCTTCTGAACAAACCATACCAACCTGACCTAGGACGTCTGCAAGTCTCACACTATAGATGAGTTGCAAACTGCAGTGTGGCTAGTCAGAGCAAAGAAAAACCCTGTTAATTGGTCCAGTCTGGCTGGCCCCTGTCAGACGAGGCCTTTCATGGCCTTTTCATGGGTTTCTCCTGGGAGAACTGAGGAGGCTGCCTGTAATGAGGCACCGTACCTGGTTGCAGAGGGGGGAATCAGGAGGGTCACTCGTGGGCAATTAGGGAGAAATAATGAGAGCTTTCTCTCTGCCTCTGTTTCTACCCCCTCCTCCTCCTCCCCTTGTATCCTGTGAGGATGGTGGCTCATCAGGTAACTTTTTAGGGGGATCCCAAGAGAGGCAGCTTAAAGCCAAAACTAGCCCTGTAAGAAGATAGACAGACCATTGTAGACCTTCAACAAATATGCACAAAACAGCATTCACCACACATGCTGTAGCTCTGTTGACTAACACTGGCGGCATGTGACACCTATCCTGAGAGATAGTGACACTTGATATATTGTTGCATGAGCTAAATCTGTATGCAACCTGCAATACCTGCCTTGCTGTTTACTCTGAAAAGCTAAGATGCTATAGTTTATCTGGTATACCGTTCATTATACAAGGCCAAAATGAGATGCTATATCTAAGCTTGTATACAGTTCATTATACAGAACTACTTTTCCCATCCCTCCTGGGATTTCAGTTTTCGTGCAGCTGGTGTTACAGTAACTACTGTAACTCCTTTCTGGCTGCTCCTGCCTATAAACAGATTTCTACTTCTCTGACAGACATTGACGTGCTTCCTGTCAACAGTTGTAATGGCACTTAATGTCCAAATGGCATTAAATCAAAATCACTGCTAGTCTGACACCAGGGTGAAATTTTATTTACATGCACAGAACTGACTCTTTTTTTTGGTCTTGAAACATGATCAGAAATTTTAATAAATTGAAAAAAAAGTATTTGCTTAAAACTGATTACCCAGCTCCAAGAACAGCAGAGAAATGTATATAAATCCTTTGTTGCTCAGCCTAAAGGACCATAAGTAAGTTTAGAATATATATTGTTAGGATAACAAGTTTTGTCTGTGGGAAAATGCCAGATAATACAAGAGAAAAATGTCTTGATGTCCCTGTGTTCATCCCATTTTGTTCAGGTTTCTGCATCAAACTCAGAGACCTGTAAACTAAAATCACTGTGAAGCTGGTCCTCCCACTTCCTTCTATTTTAATGATAATCACAGATCCCCTCTCCAAAGGCAGCTCTGGTCTTGCTTTTGTCTTGGTTTAGCTCTCGATTTTGCATTTGAATACATTTGTTGTTGAGGAAATTTAAGCCACAGTTGGCTTAAACATAGCTGCTGCCCTTTTTGTCTACGGATCAGACGTTGAATTTGAAGGAGAAGGAATGGGTGCAGAGAGCAGACTGGTACTGAATGTTGTGTTTTGCTTTGAGTTTATTGTTTTGATGTAGCACAACTATGACTGCATGACAGATTTGGGTTAGGAACCAAAGCTGTTTTTTTTTGTTTTTTTTAAAAATCTTGTTGTTTTTTTATGTGGAGAGGGTCATAATTGTTATATCAATAGTGGAAATCCCATCTTGGTAAAAGCTCCATCTGTGCACACAAGTAGCATAATGTGTATGACAGTAAAAAATGAATGTGAGGATTGTGTGATGGTCCAGGGAGTCTGTTACACTGATAGAAAATGTAAAGTGCTATAGTCATGGATATAATGTTGAATGATTGTCTGTCTACCCTGTTTATTTGCCAGTGTAAGAGCTGTAATGGAGACAAATGCTCATCTGAGTCTGTGAACCTACAGCTTTGGCAATCTAAGTCCTCAGTATATGTGGTTGTTGAGGGAGCCTGCACTGAGAGGGACCGTGTGAAGGCAGGTGAAAGGTCCACAGGTGACTAACCTGAGTTTTATGCCTTAATGACTCTTTGTTACTCTCATAGCTATTTCCCAAGTGCCACCAGCAATTTCAACCTCTGTGTCCATTAAATGCAGGGAACATGGATCAATATGTGAAGCAGTTTCTCTGGGGAATGAACAAGGCTTGTTTAGGGTGGTTGGCCCAGTGTCTCCTCCTCTTTTTTGTTCTCTCATTTTCCCTCTCTCCTGACCTCACGTCCCCTCTACTTTCACATGCTATGCAGAGTAAACCTTAGGTATTTATTCCAAAGACAAAAGGAGATTCTGTTCAAACATTAATATAAGTAAAGTAAAATTCACCAATGACAGGAAACTTTGTTACAGCAGCTAAAACCAAAACATGTCACACAGGTCTCTCTAAAATAGATTAAGAATGAGTCATCACCAGTCCAACACCCACCTAATAGCAAGGCTGGCACTCAGCATGCCAGTAACATCATCTGCCTTACAAGGGATGTTGCCCAGCTATTATCTTTGAACAATGAGACACGGTTTGCTAGTATTCGATTTCACAAAGGTCAACACAATTTTACCACTGGAGTAAAGTGTTGTTTTCATAATGAATATGCCCTACATTATGCATAGACACAACATAGCCCATAGAGTCTCAGTACATTAAAGCATGGGGAGCAAAACCACATTAAAAACCAATTGGATTCTTTCGTTACTAGAACTCTACAAATTGTTCAGTTTAGCATTTTTGGTGTGATGATATTTTACTGCAAACTATGTTTTTCATTTGGTCACTATAAAACCTATTAATAATTTAAACAATGCTGAGTTGCAGAGGCTGGTAAAAGATGCGTATCCAGCCCCTCTTTATATGGTGATATGTGAAGGCTTCACATGTGTTGCTGACTTGTGTTTCCATGACAACTCTCTTTCTAATTTTGAATATCACAGTCAGGGGACCATGATGAACATCAAGATAATTAAAAGAAAATATCGGTATTATTGAGTTTTCTCTGTCACTTTCCGCACTACTTTCTTACCAGAGTGAACTGCATATGAGAACACAAATGTCCAAGTCAGACAGTTCGGACCTTACCTGGACTTTATCCTGCAAGTCCCCTATTACAAAGTCTGGGTAATATCGAGTGTGTTCTCTAGTGTGTCACGTCATTCCTCCTGCATGCTTTACAAATGTACCCAGGCCCCTCGCTGAAATAGAACAGTGTCTTTCCATGGTGCACAATCTCGCTCTCTACAGCAGCACGACTCCGCACAATTTCTAGATCATGTGTGTAGTTTGTTGCATTTATTTTCATGAAGAGATGATAGCAATGGTAGCAGCTAAGCTATTTAAAGGCTGCTAAGCTTAGGTTGCACTGCAGTCTGTCTGATATGGGCTTGCAGTGCGCTGCATTTTAAATGATAACTCACACTCACATTCTCGCTAGGTGGCGATATTGGAGATTGTCCAAGACTACCAAAAACAAAGTCACAGAATGACAGAGTTGATCATTATTGCATATGAACAAAAACAAACAATATTCTGATTTTGCAATAATACACATTGAGCTTTAAAGTCTGTGTTAGTTATTCTGTCATCAGCAAAAATCCATTAAAATTGAAATATTTCTTAGAAAGTCATAAAGTATTTCTAATACTTTCACAGCAAAAAGTGATCTATGTGATTAATTTAATGAATCGCAGAGCATGTAATTAATTTGATTCTTTTAATGACTTGACAGCCCTAGTTCCTATGCAACTGAACTGCAAATGTAAATCATGCTGTGATCATCATGTTTTGTGCTATATATTTGTGAGCAAAATGAAGCAATATTTTTATTAATGGAAAGCAAGGTGCAAGAATGTGGTGGAAGTGGGTGCAATGAGAAACCTGCATGGATTTAGACAAGATTCCTTGATATATTTCTCATTTAAGCACAATCATTTCCAAACTTAACCAGGTGCTGAGAGAGCCCGAACATAAGATTGCAAGATCAGATATCTTCATCTACTACTCAGTCTACTGTTCCTAAGTTGTACCTGCATCAACACAGCCCTGTGTTTCTGTGATGCAGTGTAGTGTCATAAAATCCAACAACAGTTGTTCCTGCAAAGTTTTCAGAGGTTTGTACAATCACCTCTGGTTTAAAGTTACAGTAGGCCTGTTACTGTGTTGACTTATATTGTGTTATTGTTTTATTGGTATTGTGTTGTGTTTGATTTGTTTGGTAGAAGTTTTTGTTAATGATGGGGGATACATAGTACTGCATTTGAATTTTCTCTTACTTCAGTAGCTTGTAGCTTTTCCCAAGGTTAATTGTTTCACGACAACAGATTGTAAATGCAAAATGCAGTGTTTATAAGGCGATTTACCATTTTTTTCTCTATTCCAAACTGTCATGGGTCACTGATTTTCTTGGGGCTTTAGGTTTTGTAGTTAGTGCACTGTAGCATTTGAAAGATGTGCATTGTAGAGAGGGTGATCAGAAACTCTGAAATTGGCCCAAAGAGCGCCGCTGTCAGAAAACAACCACAACACTGAAGAAAAGAAATGGAAAATGCTATCCCCTGCTGAGTGAATAAATACATGAGTTTCTCAGTGAACTTCTGGTTGTAGTGCTAGGATCACAGCATCAGCAAAAAACTCTGTTAACAGTCTACAGGTTTCTAAAGGGTATAATAACTCAGGAAAGGCTGTTTATCTCAAAATGCACAAGTTAGGGTTTCACTTGTCTCATTGTTGGATTTGTCCACAGAGGGTTATTTCTTTTTCCCCTTCTATGGTGATTTAAAAGGACATTACAATTGTTTCCCTCTGTGTCTTTAATCAACACACAATGGTATCTTTTTCAGGCCTGTATTTCTTTCTGTAAGTTCATTGTGTTTAACAATCATGCCTTGGCTACTGTATAGCACCATTTAAGTGATGAAAGAACAGTGGGGCAAAAGTCATAAAAACAGAAAAGACAAGACCCACAATTAGAGTTAGAAAGAAAGAAATCTGGTTCAGTATCCAAAGGGACATCAGTATGTGTGGGCACTGTTAAATAATTTACTCCTCCCTGATCAGACCCTACTTAATTAGCTCTTGTTCCTCTGATCTAATCAAGCCCTCCTGGTAGGGGTGTTGGGCTATGAACTGTGAGTGGCGGAAAAAGCATCATATGCTCACCTGCTGTGTGATCACAGCAGGGCCTCAGGTAGAGGACACAGGGACATGTCCTGCGGCTGAATACAGTTTCTGCTAACAATACTAACTGGGCACAGCAGCAGACCCCTGTGACTTATATCGGCCTGTTAACAGGCTGCCATGCAACACCTTTATGGCACCACTTAACCAGAGTTAGTCTTCTAAGCATGTTATGCAATTATGTTTGTATTTGATTAGAGATCTTCAATGGTAAGGATGTTGCTCAGCATTCAAACATCGTCCTCTTGAAATTGGTAGCAGTATCTTTAGTACTGGGATCTTCCTGGAAATGATAACAATGAGAAGTAAGGGTGCATTTAAGTATTGTGGCACCTGAAGTTAGTTTAGAGGAACTGTAAGCTGCTATAGGATCCAATTTCAGGCCATTTTCCCTCTTAAAAAATTGACTGAAGTGGAAAATCACACCTGATGGCTCACTATTGTGGCTTTCAAGCCACTAGATGGTGGTACGGATGTCTTAGTACAAATCAATTTTCTGAGGGGAAAAAAAAGGTTATGATAAAAAAAGAAAGGTTGAAAAGTCCAGATGGCCATCTGTGTCCTTTGGTAAAAGACCATGTTCTCTCTTTTTTTTTTTCCTTGCCACATGGTGAAGAAATGGACTAGTCAAGCATTTTTTTCACACTGTAGGATAGACATGAATCTGCCAGTGGAGGACATTGAATTTGTTTTAAGCTGCACTCCCACAACGTGCAGCCAGTGCTGAGGTACACACTTTGATTTGTCACATGCAGAGAAGGGGGAAAAGAGAAGTCGGTGAGGAAGGGAAAGAAGTAGTAAGGGGAACAGAAGTGTTGTGTCCCGCTGAGGTAATTTGCCTTGGGTCTTATAGAGCTTACTTGCACTGCTGGCAGAGTCATATGCAGGCTGATATGGGGAGAGGAGAAGATGTGGGAACAGCATGAGAAGCCAGCAGAATCACAAGTGTTGTGGCTTTACCTTGTAGCTTCAGAGGAAATACGAAAGAGTGAGACCAAGGGAAGGCTGGGAGTGGAGTAGGGTTTAACTAAAACTCAAACAAAGCTAACTGAGTATGTGTGCTCAGGCACATGCACGTGCACACTCATCATCCAGTGCATCTGGGAAAGCTAAGGCCAATTTTCATGGGAGCGTAGCAGTTTTGAGCACACATAAGCGCCTGTGACACCTCTGGCAGTGCCAAGAGCCCACAAATCAGCTGGCGCTGACAGCATGGCTGGCACATGCCTGAGGGGCTGGGAAACTTCCCCTCTATAATTGCATCCCATGTCAACCTGTGACAAGTCAAGCTCAACCAGAACGGGAGCTCACTAATCACCAGCCAGACCTCCTCTACCTTCTTTACCCTCTCATTCCCCACCTACCGCCACTTTCACCTTGCTCAACACAGTCCCTTTCTAGCTATCTGTCGCTTTGTTTTGCATCTGTTGGGGTAGCACCCCTGAGCAAGCTATTACATCTTTATCTCAGCACCAGATGCCATTCAGATGACTCAGCAGTCAAAGCAGCTCTGTCTCATTAGTCCTCTTTAAAAGTATCTGTTAATGTAGCCATTTCCCATTTACTCCATCTGTTATTCTCACTGGCATTCTGTAGCTGACCTGTTTTACTCATTTTATGTTAATGACATAAAATTAGTTTAAATGGGTGCTGAGATGAAAATAAGTCTGTCTACTCTTTCTGGATAGCTCATTGAGGATTAATTTGCTTCTCCACACTTGATATGAAAAGTCTGAATGTGACGACAGCGCATTTTCTAGCAACAACCTTTTGTGTCGGGTAGTTTGCTTGTACAGCGAAAAGTCTTCCTTTGATAAGAAATATCACTATATTACTGTGTGATCGCATGTCTGCTCTTTGGCGTGTGATGCGTCTGTGCGTGTGAGTGAGAAAGAGAGTAACGCGGTCGAAGAGCCTCCTGCCTCTTACAGATTGAGGTGAGAGCAGCCAGGTGGGGCCCGGCTGTGTCTGTGTGCCACAGTAACTGGATGTGATGGGTGGCCTCCAGGGATCTCTTCCTTAGAAGTGCTAAATGAGTGAAGCAGAGCAATCACACTGTTCATGTGTATATATGCCTGCGTTATCATGTGTGTGTCACAAGTCCAAACACACACCTATATCTGAAAGTCAGTTTGCTTTGTTGGCAACTAGGTCTGTGTAGGCGTGTGTGTCTGCTACAAAAGGACACTGCATTTATCCCTGGACTAAATATAAGCACCAAGATTGATGATAAGATAAAACAGCCTTTAATGTATTGAATGTTGCCAGGGAACAAGCTTCTTAAAAGACAAATACAAAAACATGGCTGCTACTTCAGGTCAGAGCAGGGATGTTAAGTGCTGCAAGCAGTCCACATATGGTGGAGCTGTAGCACTGCTCCAATAGCCTCCAGTCACATAGTCACATGAAACTGGTTTCAGCCTAGAGATTGTGACCCCACCCTTCTCTAACCCTCTCCACCCCCTATGTCTCAATGAGATTGTTAGCCTGAAGCCCATGAAAGGGCAAACTATACACCACCCCATCATTATCCAAATGCAATTGACTTAATTTAATTAAGGAGTAAGAATTTTCCTCCCATGAGAGGTTTGTGTACATTTCTGCCTTTTTCAGATGTGCTGTTACTGCTGTGTGTATCCCCTGAGCATGCTCACACATACATATGCAACCTGCAAAATGAGCTCACATGCATATGAAACAAAACAAATGAGTGTGTGGCACAAGTTGTGTTCTTGCCGCGGGCCAATCGAGGCCCCAGAGGTGACACTATAGCGACCTTTGGTAGCATTGGGGCCCCACAGCTTCACTCACGCCCTTGTCCCCTGCCTGAGTCGAGGTGAATGCCAAGGAGTCTCAGAGCCACTCCATCAAGTAGACCCCCTACCCCCACCCCAGGGGAACAGCAGCCAATGAATTACAGATTAGATCATTGTTATAGGATCATAACAGTGATCTAATTGCCAATTTCTCTTTTTAATTGAATTTGGTGAAGTGAAGAGGACAGAGATAGGATTCAAGAGACATTGTATGGAGCCAGTTGAAGTTGGTCTGCTGTTGACCGTGCACAGCAGTTAATGAGGGAAAAATACCAGAGCTTGACATTCGGCTGCAAACTGGGTGTTGACTGTAATAGCGTCAGGCCTGATATGTTTGATATCCCTTATTGTTCAGACTGAATATCATTTTCGGTACATTGGGGGTGTTGGCTTACTGATGTCAAATTATATTGATAGAATTATAAATCAAAGTTAAATCAGTCTAACTGGCCTGTAACCATGTGTAATTTTCTGTTGTTATTTTGATTTTACTTTCATTTTCTCTTTTCCTAGTATTTCTAGTTTGTGTTTTCTAGTGGCTTTAATGTGAGAGTTTAATCTGGGCTGTGGCTCCATGATCTGAGATGAGCTAATTGCGGTTTGTCTGTCTCCATGTTCTCCTCGTTCTTTCTCTCCTATCACCCGCCTCCTAAACCCTCCTACCAGTCTGACCGTAAATGAGCTCCACAGAGTTGTCTGGTTATAGTTTGGTCAAATTAGATGAGATAAGTTGGCCCACATCTCCTCCACAGTCCTGCTTGAGAGCTGACAAGCCCAATACATCTGCTGTGACTATGGTAATTGAGACTGGGTGGTTGGATGTGGAGAAGCGGTGTGCGTGTACGTGTGTACATGTGTGTGTAGAGGTGTGTGAATGGGAGGGGGAGCCTCCCTCTGTCTCTTGTTCCTCAGTACCTGTCATTGATGAGGAGCCAAGGAGAAGCTTCTGCTTCAAGCTGTCATCCACCCTCTGAATTTGTCTGCCTCACTCTATCACCACTCCCTCCTCTTTCCTCAATCTCTCACTCTCTCTCTCTCTCTCTCTCGCTCTCTCTCGCTCTCTCACTCTCTCTATGATGTGGATGCAGAGTGTGAGAGTCGTGAGCCAGCCAGTGTGCGTGTGCATTGTGTGCTGTAGGAATCCGACTCTTGAAGCTTTTAAATCAGAGACACCGGCAGACTGACTAGGTTGCAGGCAACCGGCTGCCCTGACACCGCCGAGACTGACGCTCCCTCTCCCGGACTGACAGGCCAATCGCAGGCCACCGCTTGCCCTCCCTCCATCCACACTGCACGCTCTCTCTCACACTCCCTCCTCCTCCTTTTCTTTCTCTCTCTCACTCACTTTTCATTCCTTTGCGTTCAATCCGTGCATCCCCTCGTTGTCGTCCTCCTCCTCCTCCTCCTACTCACACCTTCTGGTCAGAAGGGGAAGAGGAAGCCCAGCCCAGGGAGAGACGCTGAGAGGATGAAACTCTGACATGCCAACAGACCACAGGGAAACAAGAGCATAACTGTGAGTACAGTCCTTTCACCTCTCACTCAGGCTTAGCACTGTCACACACCTTGTCTCTCTCAAACACACAAACACACACACGTGTCTGGCACATATTCTTCAGACACACACAGTAACTTGACTCTACACAGATACAAAACTGTATCACAATCCATGCACTGCTCAAGTGGAAATTACAGTGAAAGTGTAAATTGTGAGTGTAGAATGGTGTTTTCTTTTAACATGTGCAGTGTGTTTCTTTTATGCTTGCTGACTGGATCAAAAACAATTCAGCATTAGCGTGTTTCTTTGCAAATGTATCTGGCATTTTCCCCACTTTACTGGATCGTGTTTATGCTTTCTGCCAAAGTTACCAGTGCATTTATATATGTCTTTGTCTGGCTTAGATGAAAATTTAGCCCAGTAATATGCAAGGTCAGCTGCATAATGTTTTACACATTGAGCCTCTATTTTAGACTTTTTTTTGTTCGTGTAAATCTGCTCTTTTTATTGGCAATATAGGCGTGCTGGATCACCACATGAGCAAAGCGTCCCTGTTCTTATCTCCAATCTTAAACGTAAAAGCTGCTATAAGCCAATAGATGCCTGCTGTGTGAAAAAAGGGGCGTACTTTCTCTTCAATGGCACAAGAATCCTGAGCAATCCCCGCTGCTTATTGTTTAGTGCTCAGCCAGTGGAGGTCTGCATGCGGGGCTGATCTGTGCCGTTTGCGCCACGCTATTTTTTGATTATGTTCCTGGTTCATCTCTGGCAGAGACGATTTCCTATTTCCTTCTCCCATTTCGAGAGCAGGGAGTATAATATGATAGCAGCTCACATGCGGGGAAGTGCAGACAGTGGATCTGTGCAGAGGACACAGATTGCATTTCCCCTGGAGAATGCTCTCGCTGTATTAAAGGCACTAGAGGGCTGCTCGGCACTTGTCATCAGCTTCACTAGTAATGCCAGAGACGGAGGAAAGTAGACGTGGTGTTTACAGCTACTCTCTCATTTAAAGAGCTCCCATTGGCCCTAAAGCTACAGCTGCATCACACTGGCCCATTGCAATCCAGATTATATTACATTTGTGAGACCCAGGATGTTGTGTCCTCACTTTGTTTGGACAGTCTGAGCAAATGTGGGAAAGGAAAAGGTATATATGTTAAACATCATGCATTATATTTGCGTTGTTGTTGGTGAGAAGTGTTTTTTTTTTTTAATGATTAACCGGTGAATTATGTGCACCACACCACCTGTTTACTCTTGAAACTTATGTTGTATCACTCCAGTTTTTAGTTATTTGTGTTATGTCTCAACTGTGTGTTGTTAATTCATAATATGAATAATTTTATTATGTTTGGCTTCTGTAGATGATATTTTCTTATGTTTTTCACGTTGCAGAATATAAATGAGATATTGATTTTAACTGTTAGAAATGTGAAGTGACACATCTCAAGGCCCAAGCGAGCCTCTGGTTGCTGGTGTGTCAGTAAAGTAAATGAAAAGCTTGAGATTCACTTCTCTGTCTGGCCTCGGCAAATTTACTAAACCCTTGTGGTTCACACACATACAGACACACAATGTTAAATCAAGGCAAACAAGACAATTATCTATCGTACCTTCCTACGTAGTTGCACATTTACCACACGCAAGTGTTATTAAAAAAAGCTAGTTTGTGATGCTTGAGATTCAAAAGGCAAACTGATTTATAGTCCAGTATATGATACTGTAGTTTCACTGCTTATATTGTATCAAAGTTATGATATTCATGTTACAGGAAGATTACAAAAGCTAAACCACAAAAAGTAATTTAAACTCTCTCTCAATTAATGCAACTTTCATTTTGAACTTGCCTGTGGCTTTCATAGAAAATTCATGTAATTTAAATGCAGAAAGTCTGTCTGCTTCTGATGTGGTCTCTGGCCGTTGATTTAAATCTGTCCTCACCATGTTGTATATTTCATTGTTGAGAAATATATTCAAGCTAAGTTAATAGCCTTTTATGCTTGGGAATATATTTAATTACATATATCTTTCACTGCTCAGAGTATACCCCAGAGGTGCTGTTAATGTAAGACTGTGCCCTTTGCAGTTATTAAACTGCTTGTGAAGGCAAAATATGTTACTGTCATGCCATATTTATTACAGTCTTCTTGTGTATTTGCACATATTGATTAGCTGGTTGGTAACCAGTTCTGATCATCAATACAGATCTTTACAAGGCGAGGCCCAGATAGTCTTTCCACTCTCCCTGAAGGCTCAATTACACAGCATGCACAAGGAAATGTGGAGGAAGGAGATCAGCTTTTGACAAGGTCAAATTATGTCAGCTTCAAATCATTTTGTTGAGGCATTCAGCCACGTGTGAACATATAAAAAAAATACACATTTGGAAAGTTCATAAATGTTGTATGTTAGAGCTCTTTAAATATTCAGATACTTTGCTGATTAAATTATGTCTGCTGGAGGAGATGGTGGGTGTTTTCATTTATTTTCATAAAATCTCCACCTAACTCTGGGGCATTTGATGCCAGTAATTGCACATCTTGAATAAATGAGTGATGGAATTTACTAATTTGCCAACTTGTTACCTTTAAACGATGCTGATTACAATTGCAAAGCCATTGTATGTTTCCCAGTGTTGACACAAATGCAGTGTTACTTTTGTTGCAGAGTAGGAAAGTTGATGCTGTAATTGGCACTTTGTGTAACTGTTTGCTTTTGCTGCTGTTCATAGACAATGGAATACACAGCCTATTCAAAACCTTATGAATAAGACAGTTCAATGATGAAGGACATGTGTAGCAAATATTGAAGATCCTTTTTTTTTCTTTTGGTGGAAAGCCAAAAAGCAGAATCAATTTGTTGAGTGAGCATGGGAAGGATAGGCTCTCCTCAAAAACCTGGTAATTGTAGAACAAAGTGCTGCTGACAGACGTACAGGATGATTACCATATGACTCCAATTGTAAGGTTCTGGGAGATACATAAGCATTAGTTTTAGTTAGTTAGTGAGTTGGTGACGCACAGTTATACTAAAAGACATGGCACAGCACATTTTTTATTTGCCCATAGTGCTATCTATCCAAACATAAGTTTTCTTTGTCTGGCTTTTAAGATATTCTCCAAGATTTCTGTCACCAGCCCAGTAGATGCAGATACAATTGATATAATACAATGGAGGTAAAGTAAGATTTGGTGCATTTACATTGTTCCAAATCATTTGAGATGTTTGTAAACTTGTAGCACTTTCCACTTGGTTTGGTTTTGTTTCACACAGAGAAAAATCAAAGCTCACCAAAATGCGTCACGCTAGACTGTCTTCTCTGCCTTTTTATATAGCTTTATGAGATTTATATCTTTTCCAGAGTTGGCTAAAAGATTCTGATTGAGAGAAGGTCTTGGTGCAGTTGTTTTGGTGCAATTACTGTGCTCTCATCAGACCAAACAAATCTGTACATTTAGCTCTGCCATGACTTCTTCTTCTACGAGGTTAAAATTAGTTAAGGTTTTGGTTCCCTCACTTAGGACCCAAAATGTTGGAACACCTCTCAACATAATTCACTCCAGCACTTCTCCACCGCCCACTATGACCTCAAAAATTAAACTTTCTGACAATTTCAACAAAACTGTGGAACTGAGTGACAGACCCACTATGTTGAATGTGATTAGATAAAGTAGGCAGTAACTTTTTATATAACTTTGATGTACGAATCGAGCCACTGGTTTACTTTTCTGGCAAGTGCATTTAGTGCATTGTCCGCATGACAATGCACCGACGCTGTGCCGTCGGATTTTCTAGAACATTTTTCTCTGAGCAGATACATTGCTGTAGAGTTTTTCTCTTTTCACAGTTCTATTCACCTCCATGGTTTTAGGTTGGAAGCAGTCATCTCAGAGACAGATACTTCAGCACTGGGGCAAATTAACCAAAACTGTTTACATGGTCAGATATCACCAGGGGTGGGAAGAAAAATGTGTTTTTGTAAATAACCTTGCTAGGTTGTCCATCCTCTAGCGAAATCGCAGTGTTTATTTAGTCCACTTTATTAGAAAGTTTATAGCATGCATGGGTTCTTGCCACTACCTCGTCATTTAATCAGTCTGCACCTCTAGCGTTAACCTTCATTACCTCTCTGTGCCATTCTCTGCTGGGTCACACAAAGTATCATCAAATATTTATGATATTAATAACTGCCTTTAGGAAGGAAAAAAGAACATAAATAAATCTGCTTTGCAAAGCACACGATTAAGAAATCCATTTCATTTAATGAATGAGTAGAGGGAAAATGAAAGTGCAGTCCCAGTGCAAAAAGCAAAAGACATTACAAAACCAGTCACTAAAGACGGAGATGCCACAAAGTAGTTTTATCATACAGTGGGGTATTTCTACTGTAGATTTGTGTATTGCCCTGTTTGCAATTGTTCCTCTGTTAAGACCTAATGCGAGACTGAGAAGAATCGTTGTTGTGGATGGCTTGAGCATCAACGGTCCCCGGGGGGGCCTCCTACATCGACAGACTCCAAATAGACAAACATGCCTACACCCACACATGCGCACACATATGTACACAGAGCTGTTTAGCATGGAACCCAATTGAGGCAGGGCCCAACATTAATTATCTGCTTTTCAGCCGAGGTCTGGTGACAGTGATTAGAGTGAGGGGTTTTTTGGAGAGTGGTGCACACACGGTCTAATGAGGAAAACTGGCCTCTCTATAGAGCTCTCCAGGCACACTTGATCTTCTCTGTGGCTGTGAAAGTGTGAGTGTGTGTACACAAGTGGGTGGGTGTGACTGTTGCTCCTCCAGGCTTGCTGCTGGGAGAGACACTCTCTGAATCTGAGGCTTAGAAGCTGACGTAAGGGTTGAGACACTCCCAAAGGTAAAAGGTATTTTACATTATTGCTTTTTGATTGTCTTATTGTGTTGATTAATGGTTGTTTTACTGGTTGAGGCACATTTGGTGTTGGTGCTTGCTAAAGTGTGAGCTGTTAAAAAATAATGTTATTTTGCAGAGCACATGACAGCATGGACCAGTCTGTATCCCATGGAGTCAGTTTGGAAAAAGAAGCAAGTTGTTTTCCTTGCAAGAGAATTATAAATGGCTGTGTCCAAACTTTGGCAGCACTGAGCCAAAAATACTCGGCACACTAGTGAGGAACAGCAGTGAATCTTGTGTTCATCTCAAAACAAAGGAAAGATTTTCTGTAGGCTGAAAAAAAAACTTGAAAGAGATTAGGTATTTTGAATTCAGAGTCAAATGCTCATAAGGTTTGGGATACTTTGACCTAAATTTGCTCCGATACACTTTAGGAGTTCTTATGCAAAACGTTGTTTTATCTGAAAATGAAATTGTTTAAACTGAAGCCAATGGACAGACATTTCCAACAGCAGGAGCAGCAGACTGTAGGCTTTAAATAGTAGTTTTCTTTTTCCAGAAGCACTGGTCCAGCACATCAGCTCTCCAGTATCGTCGAAAATCACATTTGTGAAAATGCCAATGTTGGTGCGCACCTGATAGATTTCTGCCCGCACCAGGTTGGCTTTAGGCAAAGTCCTACACGTCATTTTCCACACCATTTTGTCCCAAAGTCGATTATGTTGCCTCTGCAGCTATGGCCGCCTCTGAATTGAACCACACATTTAGCTTGTGAGCTGCCAATATAAGTCAGAGAGCCCAGTTTCCATCAGCGTAATGATATTTCAGCCTCAGTATTAGTTCAGCACTGTTCTCCACAGCAGTTTCTGCTCAATTAAAGATGGTCCATATTTAAATATGTAGAAAATCAGAAGGCCGGCACGCTCCGTGTGCATTCATATATGCCGTCGACCGGTTAAATGATGAAGTTTGAAATGGACTTTTGAAGCAGCCACACGCTCCACACCTTTTGAGTATGAATGAGAGAAACTGTTCATTTGTAGCTGTGAAATTTTCCTTTAACGTTATTGATGTAGATTAACTTTTAAAAAGGTAAGTAAGTGAAATGTGAAATAATTCATCAAGAGTCAGCCATGTAAGAAATGTGATTTTCGCTTTGCAGAAAGACCGTGTAGACTATTACCCCAAACAGAGGATGTAGATTAAGGGTGGGGCTCTTTCTCTGTCCACCTTTTCCTCCCTTTCTCGCGCTTTCTCTCTCTCTTCCCCTCTCCTGGCCCAAAAGTATGAATAGCACATTTCCAACTAAATTGCCAGGCATAGCAGAGGAAATAAATTTCAGCTAGTGTCAGCCCTGTGCACTTGTGGTTTGGAACTTCCGTTGTCTTCCTCTCCCCGGCTACTTCGGCTTTATTTAGCGGGAGCTGTCATTTCCTATAAATCCCTAGGAGGAGGCGTCCGTCAGAGCTGCCAGCTCCCCTGTGTGGAGCACCTGTAACAGGGGAGCGAAGTGACAGTTGTGCTGGGACAGTCCCATCAAATGTACACACATACACACACTTACACACAGACGCAGTTTATAAACAGAGAAGCAGCGTCAACAGTTGTTGAAATGTCTGTGCATCAGAAGATATTTAATAGATATTTTTGGCTACAGGTCAATTTGAATATTAGTAGCTTCTACCTGGTTCCATGAAGTGTACAAAAAACTATTTAAATAACATTAGACTGCGTTTCTTTTTTTGTGTGTTAATCACTGCGTTTGGTATTTGTCTGACACTTTAATAAATTACCGTTGTAAAAAAAGTTAATAATTAATTCCAATGCACACAAGGTCATGGCATCTGTCAACTGTCATTTGCCCGTAGACTAATTGTATTATTATTATATTTATAAATGATATTTAAAAATGCTTGCAAAGTGGAAAAAGAGGAGAAGTTTTTCTTTTCCTTATTTATTTATTTATTTTTTATCTGATTCAGCTGTCAGCACACATGCTCCATCATCTGTGCTCCAGGAAATTAGAAAGGAGAAACGTTTGACAGCACAATTTCACAAAACACTGCCACGCCATCATTTCATTTTCTCTGAACCATTTTTTTTTCATTTATTTATTTCATTATTGTCTTTTGAAAAACAAACAGAGCGATAACAGTGGTTCCTATTCAGATAATTTATCCTTGTTGCTGTGTTTTCCTCTCACCTTTGAAAGCTCTAACCCCAGCTGATTAGCCAGTGCGCAGATGGAGTAATACCCAATCCAAAGAGAAGAGTCAGGTGACTAACACGAAAAAAGGGGCAGTTTGGTTAAGCAGCTGGTGCTTAATGCCATTTTGATGAGTAGTGCCTTGGTGTAAGTACTGGCTACTTGTTTTGGCTTTGTGTTTCATATGCTGGCCATACAATCTAGAACAACATGGCGAGAGGTCACCAGGTGGTGTGCCTCCACAGTGGTTATACATCACCAAAGTCGGTAGATGATGGTTGCATATCTCTCTCAATTATCAATTGGCTGTGGAGGGGGGAGACCAAACCTGTGTGGCCAATCACTGGGGGAATTACATTCTCCTTGAATGTCTTCTTTTTGATTCCCCTCACTGATTGGTTGGGTTCACTCCAACACTGTGGGGATTTTTTTTCTGTTTTATGATTTGAAAAGGAGTGGGTGGAGTGAGGAACACTTCGGTATTGGCAGCCCGCTGAGCTTCTCACGGATGTGCATGGCATATGTGCGAGAATCCTGTTGTGTTCCCCCTTCACTGCCAAGAACCCACAGATCTCGCTTAGAGGTTTGATTCAAATTTGCACTCTAAATTCAGAACACTTAATTCCATCACAGAGATATGGAGACCAAAATGCTTTTTCACTCTCAAAGTTTCCCTGGATTACCTCCAGTGTCTCAGCAACTGAAGTACATGTGTAATCTGCAAAAACTCCAAATGGCTGTTGGAAATTTCATAGTTTCTTAGCTTTGCCTTGTACAGTAGACATTTGAAGCTGCCTAAACCACGGGTACACATTATTTGTCTATTTTCAGCAAATTGACCATTTGAAGTTATTTTTTACGTGGCTAAAAGGTACAGTGTGTTCGTTCTACCCTGGAAAATGCAGGGGTTATCACATCGATCTGAGCGATTGACAAATATAATTTGATCAGATACAAAAATCTTGTAAAAGACTCTTTTCTGTGGCACTCACAAACTGTCATCATGTGCATATAGTTGGCTTTAACTATCATTGATAAGATTGAATTCCAAGTTATGAAGACCCAGGAATTGTCTGTAGACCTATGTGAAAGAAAAGAGGGCAGAGAGATATTCCTGCCATTAATCTACTTCTTCTGTATGGGAGGGATCGATCAGGGCAAGGATATAAAACTATTTTAAAGCATGTAACTGCTCCCCAGACCATAGTCACCTCAACAATTGTGAAATGGAACCATCAAGACTCTTCCTACTGGTAACCATCCAGCCAAACTGAGTAACCCTGCAAGATGGGCCTCGGTCAGGGAGGTGACCTAGAATTCAACAGTCACTCTAAGTTTCAGAAATACTTCCTGCGGATGGGCAACACTCAGTCAGGCTTTTGTGGTAGAGTAGCTAGACTGAAACCACTTGAGTAAAATGCACGTGTCAACTAATTTGTAGTTTGGTAAATACCTTTTAAAGTACTGTGAAAGCATGGGTGAAAACAACAACAAATAATGAAATAAGGATAAGTTCAGTCCATTACTGAGAGATCCTGCGCGCGCAACCTGAGACTGTGGCTTCAGCTATCGAAGCACAGCCAAACCCTTAATTTAAACTGCAGAGAACATATGTGGTAAGATCACAGAAGAAGATGGTAATTTAGACATTTGTTATGCAATCTGTGAGCGAGAATTTGCCAGGAGGAATTTAAATTAAATTACTCAAATCCAGCGGTAAGGTGCTTGTAGAGTATTACACAAAACAACTTGAGTAAGCATTAGCTGGTGATTAATAAAAAACACAGCAAAGTAATTTAAAATAGCGAGAAAGAAAAAAACTGTCAGATTTTGTTAGTTTCAAGTACAATACTTGAAGCTCAGTATGTGTATGTGTTTTTGTCAGTATGGGCTTGTTCTGGCTCCTGTTGGAGATTCCCCTGACCATTTCATAATGATCAGAATCTTCACAATAAATTGGCCTTACAGTCTTTAAATTTGTTAATGATAATAAATTACAATGAATCTCAGATGGGGAACACATCTTATTTGTCCTTTCTTCTATTTATATTAATAATGTATCAGCCAAATCTCTCTTAAAGTGTGAAAAGTCAGGGTGTACTTCATCTGAGTATTTACTGTAGCATCCTGTGTATATACAAGTTCTTAGTAGACGGTTTATTTAACTTTCTTCTCCACTTTTTGTGCCACATTATTGCCAACCAGAAACTCTTAAATCAGATCAAATGCGTAAATTAAAAATATGAACCTACATTTTCCCCAACCCTAGTATAAATCAAAGTCTTCAAAGTAAGTTTAGAAGCCAGTACTGTCAGTACCTGCCATGATAGCCAGGGAGTCGCTGTTTAATGATAAATGAATCCATCAGCTCTCTGTATTTTAAATCTTCGAAATCTAGATTTCATTGAAGATGGATTTACAAATAATTTTTCTTTGTAAGAAATTGCCAGTTCATGCCTTTTGATATGCCATCTTTCAGCTTTTGTATTCACAAAGTACTCTGTGTCAAAGTGTATAGATAGCTCATATTGAATTCATAAGCCAGTCATGCAGGGAAATGGAACACCTTTCTGTGATTCACTTTCAGATGGAAAATGAACAAAGACGGTTTTACCACTCTATTTGTGGTTTTGCTGGAACCAGATGGATCACTGTTTGCATAATATCTTTGCTATAGGTCTCCTTAACCTTTGCAGAAGGCTTATTGACTCTCACTAACCTTGCAGGGAGCTGCTGGAGGACAGTAGATGATGAGCGTGTGCAGTGTATGGAAAAAGGCCCATGTGGAGGTTTTTCCGCCCCCACCCTGCCCTTGGCTAGCGGCACCTCTACCAACGCTTTGCACGACCTTTGCCTTCTGATCTCTGTTACCATGGTGAAGCTCACAATGTTGGAATTTAGGAACAATAAGCATTTGATGCAGTACCACAGTGTGCCTTTGTACCTGCAGGTACTGCATCGCTAAGACAGCTGGGTGAGACAGAGGTTAGAAGACAGAAAGAGATAGCTAGAAAGAGATCCAAAATGTGTGACGATATCTGCAAGTCATTATTTTTTTGTGAAATGTGGGTTCATTGGTCAAATTTTCAATGTCTCTCGTGCAAGACTTCTGCCTGGGTGTCCATGCTTCCACAGCGTTTACTATTATTCTTCTCTGACCACTTGAGGCACTATGATTGCTGTTGATTTTTTTGGCTGTCTATAATTGACATCATACCCAAATATTCTGATATTTTTTCTTTAATGAAGTATAATTTTTGAATAAAAAATATTGAATATTAATATATTAACATTTTCCATCTTTCTTTCACTCTCGTTTCAATAAATCCCATGTAGGAGCTCTCCAGGTTACCGGACAAACCTCCAAGTAAATATGAAGCGCAGCACTTCTATAAACTGGTGCAACAGGTAGAAGAAACAAAAAAAACAGAAGTGATTGTTCCTCCAGGGCTTATTTTGGCCTTACATGTATTAAACTGGTCCATTCTGATCTCCAGCTTATCAATCAGTGATTAATGCATTATACAAGATAGTGTGTGCTTAAGCTCTTAACATGAAAACAATTATAATCTTTTGTGTCTCTACTGACCACACTCATTAAACATGATGAAAAAAGTAAACAAACTGGTCAAACCTTCTTTGGCAGCAATAACCTCAAAGAAGTGCTTCCTTTAGCTGCATAGTGTTCAGGAGCAAAGGAGCAATTTAGGATACTTCTTTGTCATATTAGTATGGTTTGTAATGGGAATGGCTTTCTTGAGTTCATTTTCTTTTTTTAAAGTCATTCTCTAGTAAATTTACTTGTTTTAGGTCATTGTCCTGCATTATCCAGCTTCATCTGAGCTTCAGCTGGCAGACAGCCATCCTGACATTGTTAATTAGAATATAACATACTTTAGCTAACATGGGAAATTCATTTTCTCTTCCGTCATGGCATTCTGGCATGGTAGCTCCAAAACTCCAAATCATAATACAGTGCCCTCTTTATGCCACGGGTGGTGATGTGTGTTCTTTCCAGACCCTTCAACCTTAGTTTCATCAGCTGGCGTGTTTGAATGTTGAATTTCCTCTTGTGAATACTGGTTCAATAAAGTGCAGTTCTGTGAATTAATCATGACAATCTTTTCTCATGTGCAGACAAGACATGATTTTCTCGAAAGATTGAAATCCAAAGGCGACATTGTTACGTGTAGTGAAGTTTAGTCTAACAGTGATGGCAAGTCTTAAGCAGTGTGTCTCACTGATGTGATTTTAATACCTTTTTGACCAACAAAGAAGATCTATAGCACAGACAAAGATGCTAAACTAGGTGTTAGATTTACCAATTTTATGGCGAGTAGACGCAATTCATTTTTGACTTTAGTTTCTGTATGAGATGTTTTGAAAATTACCAAAAAAAAAGATCACCGACCTTAACCTTTAATAAAAGGCACTTAACATTTACTACGCTTCAATGGCTCAGGTGAAAAAGAGAACTACTCTGTGAGTCTGACACCAGCTAGACCAGGCGGCTTATGGAAAACAACTTTCTGTTGCAGTGTCCACAGTGAGTACTGAAAGCAATGGTGAAGCAAACATGGAAAATTTAAATAAATATTAGCTTTGAAGGTAGGAACCTCTCTAGACTTTACACAGGTGAGCTGCATGTAAGAACACAGATGTCTAAGTCAGATGGTCTGGAGGTTACCCGAATCATGCAAGCCCCCGTGTACAAAGTCTGGGTAATTTTGGAGTATGATCTCCTCTGCATCATATTTCATTTAAGTTTTTGACTATGTTAGAATATGTCTGACTAGAACTGCCTTCTGCTGTGTGCTACATGTGAGAAAAAACAACTCCTCGCTGTGTCAGAACCTAATTCTTCTTTCATTATCCCAGTTCAAATGTGAAAATTTACCACCTAGTGAAGCAAACATGGTTGTGCAACCATATGGTATATATATCTATATATGGTGGCTGTTGGCTGTTAATGTTAATTGTCAGTGTAAGTGGTCAATACAGCTGCTTCTTAAGCCGACTGATTAAATGTAGACATTCAAATATATTCATCCCACATGTTATCTAAATGTATTATTTTACTGGATTTAGAAAAAATACATTTCATATGAAATACGAAAATGACTTACAACTTTCTGTGAAAGGAACACTAAAGACTGAAAGATTTCTATATGTAGGCAACATGTAGATTGTTGCTTTTAATTATTTTAATAAAAAACCTGATTCCCAACACATCAGCAATACTTCTCTGTGCTAGCAGACCGTCATTAACAGCCAAATGAAGAGTCACACGGGGCAAGCTATTCAGCCTGGCATCATCCATGACCATTATCATGCTTTTGGCGTTATCTCAGTCTACAACATGAACATTTCGTGATGGCCCATATCTGGAACATATCATCAAATACAACCGCTATGGCTTGGCTGGTGTGCATTTCCGTTTGTTCTGCTTGTAATATAATTAAGAGTAAAATGATCATCAACCCATTGTGCTGTTAAACTGATGAAAGACAGAGGAGAGACACCGCTGGTCCAAATATCAGTGATGAAGCTAAAGAGCGTAATGTCCTGCAGCAGGTTGTGAATATGTAGTATGGTAAGAAAGTACCAACAATATGATAACAGCTGGGAATGCAATAGAACCGGCAGAATCCGGTATCCTCAGTAGATGAGATAGGCTGGTCAACATGGGCAATATAAGAGACATTTTCTCTTGCTGCTCTAGTGTTTGATGTAGTGTTGCTTGCTGCTGCTGCTGCTAGCTTTAAGAAAAGTTGTTGTACTGAGTGTAATGCTAATTCTTTAAATCTTTTATCACATTTCTCGAGTTAAAGAGCTGTTTTTCACTCCTCTCTTGTCAGTTTAGCATAACAGAGCTTGCAGTCTGCTTTAATTTTGCCATCCATACTTATCTTAAAATAGATCTACACTGCTGGTATTCCTCAACCCTCACCCCCTATGTGCACAACATAATATTAACGTTCTGCAATAAGCAGTATCTGGAGTGGTATTGAAGATGTTTTACAAGTAAGAGTATACTAGTGCAGTATTGGACCCGATAGGAAATATTTGTATTGAGACAATCCTAAAAAAAACACACACACGCGCACACTCTTAGCGAACTCTGCACAAACTGCTGTTTTACACACCATTGTCTACCTCAATGACAGTGTTTACACTTTAATATTATTTATCTTACTTGCATACTTACATTACTTCTGCACAGCGTGTACTGGTCGGCGCTACTGTTCCTTGTTCTTGTCTTGTCTTACCTTTGCACTACATGTTGCACATGTGCACTTTGTGTTTTTTAGTTTTAGAGTATGTGTAATTTATTTTTTTATTTATGTTGTCTGATGTTGCACCTTGGTCCTGGGGAAATGTTTCGTTTTACTGTGTATATTGTTGAAATGACAATAAGGCCTACTTGACTTGACTTGATTCTCTCAAAGTCACATACCTTCAGAAAGACAGTGTGTGCTGATGACTGGGCATGACATACCTGAGCGATAGCAGCTGTGGAGGCGGCGGAATCTGGTATTTTCAACAACCAATAAACTAATTAAGAGTTTCAGTTATTTAAACAACCTGCAGGTTGTCTCTGGACATTTTCTGTAACTGCTCCAGTGTTTGTAGCTGCTGTCTCCCGCTGCTGGCATTAGCAAACTTAATATTTGTGTTGTGCTAACAGTTAGCATAAAATATATATTTTTTTCACCTGGCGCAGCTTTGAGACTTGTCGAGACTAGTCCTCATAATTAATTAGTTAGTGTGTTTAACAGAGAAGAAACCAGCAGTCTGTCGCGTGTCTTTACTTCTTGTTCGTCTCATATGCTCTGTGCTGCTTGACGGGGCTCTGCCATAAAGTGGTAGCAGGTGCGGTATTTTGTGGAAAATTTTTACCAGTACAACTACTTGAGGGTTGTATTGGACCTGTTACCCGATACTGGTATCGGTATCAGTGTGTGTTTTTTAAAAAAAAAGTATATATATATATATTTTTATCATAATATAAAAATATGTATTGTTTG
>OMLM01004489.1:4436-15306 GCA_900302695.1 Helostoma temminkii | reverse complement strand
CTGACCTTGAATGTAACAAGACCAAGGAGATGGTTGTGGACTTTAGGAGGAAGAGAACTAGCTTTGACACTGTGTCCATTCTGGGTGAGAAGGTGGAGGTGGTGGAGAGGTACAGATACCTGGGAGTTCACCTGGACAACAGACTGGACTGGAAGTTCAACACAGAGGCTGTGTACAGGAAGGGACAGAGTAGACTCTACTTCCTGAGGAAGCTCAGGTCCTTTAATGTGAGCAACAAGATGCTGCAGATCTTTTACCAGTCTGTTGTAGCTGCTGTCTGCTGGGGCAGCAGCACCAGAGCCAGCGACACTAACAGACTGAATACAGTGATCAGGAAGGCTGGCTCTGTGCTGGGGAACCTGGAACCTTTAGAGCAGGTGGTGGAGAGGAGGATGCTGCACAACCTGCTGAGCATCATGGAGAACAGTCACATCCTCTCCACAGCTACTGGTCAAACAGAGGAGCAGTTTTAGTCAGAGACTTCTTCAGCTCTGCTGTGACAAGGAAAGGTACAGGAAGTCATCAGTGCAGCCATCAGCCTGTACAATGACTCTGTGACAGTCAGAGTCTACTACAGTCTGCTACAGTTTAAATTTTTACTGTGTGTACTAGTGTACTGTTGTAACTATTGTGTGTACTGTGTGTTATTCTTTGTACTGTGTTTGTGTAATGTGTAATGTTGCTACAACACCTGAAAACCTGGGGATCAGTAAATCAAAGTGTCTATCTGATGCTCCGCCCACCTTCCTCCAGGTGATAAACTTTACAATGCCGTCCACCGTCAAACACTACGTTCACCGCGTCGGCCGCACAGCCAGAGCAGGACGTTCTGGACGTTCTGTGTCTCTGGTCGGAGAATCTGAGAGGAAAATCCTGAAGGAGGTGGTGAAGTCGGCCAAGACCAGCGTGAAGGCTCGAGTCCTGCCACCAGGTATGCTCAGCTGAGACAGTGGTGGAGTCCTTGTGTAGTTCAGGGACCCTGGAAGGGTTGGGGCAGCAGGAAGGAAGCATGTGTGAGCTGTGACTCTGTGTCTTCCAGAGGTGATCCTGAAGTTCAGAGACCTGATCTCTAAACTAGAGAAAGACGTTGATGCTGTGATGAAGCTGGAGAGAGAGGAGAGAGAGCTGGCTGCATCTGAGGCCAAGGTACCCGTTAACCTGCACACCTGTTGGTAGTACTAGTGTGTACTCTGGAGGTGGTGAATACGCTGTCCAGGTTTTATTTATAGTAATGTTACATGTAGAGACACAGAGTCAGAGTTTAATGAAATGACAACAAGAACTGAGACTGGAAAAAAGGAAACGTCAGTTTGGTTAAACCTGTATGTCTACCTGTCCGTCTCCCTCCCCTCCCTGTCCCCCTCCCCGTCTCCCTTCCTGTAGCTGAGTGTGGCTCAGAAGCGCCTTGATGGTTCGGACTCTCAGCCACAGAGAGTCTGGTTTCAGACTCAGCAGGAGAGGAAACAGTGTCGCAGTGAGTACTAAAACACAGTACCTGTCTAATGTACACAAGACTGCACTGATCCTGCAGTATTCTAACCTCTGCTTTTCCTCTTCATCAGTGTCGAAGGCTCTGCAGGAATTCGATCTCGCTCTGAGAGGGAAGAAGAAGAGAGAAAAGTTCCTGAAGGATGGCAAAAAGAAGGAGCTGACGGTAAGAGTCTGGATCCGAGTCTAGATCATCTGATCAGACTAAGTCTGGGTCATCTGACCAGACTAAATGTGGATCAGATGATCAGATTAAATCTGGATCAGACTAAAGGGTTCACATCGGGACATCTTCAGTATGAGTTCTGCCGTTTTATATCTCGTCTGTCTTCCTTGTCTCAGTCTGAGGAACGCGCTCAGTTCGAGATCCTGAAGGCTCAGATGTTTGCTGAGCGAGCGGCGAAGAGAGAGAGACGACAAAAGAGAGCAAGAGCGATGCCTGAGGACGAGAAGCCGAGTACTGGTACACAGATATACACTAATATAAGTAATAAATGTACACACCAGGAAGTATTGGTACTGTGAATGATACTAAGCTAAAGCATCTCTGTGCAGCAGCCAATCAGAAGCCTGAAAAAGGAGGCAGGAAGTCAGTGTTTGATAAAGAGCTGACCAACACCAGCAGCAAAGCTCTGAAACACTACAGAGCTGGGTAAGTCACCTGTCTCACTTCCCTGTCTCTATCGCCTGTCTCACATCCCTGTTTCACATCCCTGTCTCTATCACCTGTCTCACCTCACTGTCTCTATCAGCTGTCTCATTTCCCTGTCTCTATCAAATGTCTCACATCCCTGTCTCACCTCTGTCTCTATCACCTGTCTCACACTACACCTGTCTCGTTGCAGACCATCTTTCGCAGACAGGAAGCGTCTCGGTTTGGAAAGGAAACGACCTGGCAGCTCCAGGTGAGTGTTTACCTGCTTCTGTATGTCCCACAGGCCTGAAGAAAGATGGCTGACTCTCTCTTCTGTCCCTCAGGTTCAGGAAGAAGAGGAAGTGACCTGGACAGGTGTCCTCTCTGTCTTCTCCAGGTGTTTGTTCATTAGTTTTTAAATAAAGCTTCAGTCTGTGTAAAAAAGTGTTGGTATGTTCTAAAGCAATGTTGACATCCTCAAAGATCAGAACGGCTTAAATCGTTCAGTTTGTGTTTGAGCTGCAGGAGGAAGCTGTTCTGATCCAAACATCAGGTTTTAAACACGCCCAGAACGAGTTTACTGATGGACAGAAATCAGTTGTGTGTCTGAAATTCAAACTGTTTTCACATTGAAAAGACATTTTAGGCAATCGGAGAACAATAGATCGATCGTGTGATCAAGAAGTCGTGACCAAGAGACGAACCGCCGGCTCTGTGACGCCGTAGTTTAGTGGACAGCTATGGAGGAATAACAAGTTCTGAGTTCTGTCGGATGTGTTTGGTCTTTATTATAAACACGGTGGTTACATGTTTGTCTGGAGTAAAACATTTGCTCTTACATAACAAACTGTTGGGATTAATTATATATTAATGGCTGACTATTCATATATACTGTATACATGTTCACCTGGGAGACATTATCACTTTCTGATTCTTCAGTGCTGTTCACATCCAATCACAGCTTAGCAACCATTACTAGCCAGCAGGTCTATTGGGGGCAGTTGTTAACAATAGCCTGTTAGCATCATAAACACCATGGTTCTCTATCGTTTGACAGCATCGCTCACTTATTAAATACCATCATTATAACTGATAACTAGGAGCAATGCATTGTGGGATTGTTAGTTGAACCTTGCATGTACAGTATTTTAATCATTCCGCCACAGTGAAGACCCTGTAGAGTAAACAGGCAGGGTGATTTCAGACGCAGCCATGAGCTCTTCACTCTGAGGACCAGGTTTACTACATAACCTTGGCATTCTCAATTAAGTCAGCTGGCAACTAAATAATATTAGCTTAGCTAGCTACAGCTAATAATTACATTAGCTTAGCTAGCTAGAAACAGCTATTAAACTGTCAGCTGTATTATGAATATAAGATCCACATTTTAACAACCTGTTCGGGACGTGTCTAAAATAATCAGAATAAAAAGATTTAAAAAATGAAAACTGATTCTACACAAATGAACGGCTGCTCTGAAGAAGCTCAGGATGTGGACAACAGCGTATGTTGTCATGGTGAAATGTCAGTTCCCATGATGCATTTTTAAAGAATAAATGGGAGAATGAGTAGTGTCTGTTAACACGGTAACAAGCAACCAATCAGACGTGAGCATGAACCAGTTAGGTGTGAGTGCGTTCTAAATAATAGGGTTAGGGCTAATAAAAACCTCGGACACCATCAGTCCCCATGATGCCTTACTCCGAACCTCCAGCTGGTGTTTAAAGTCTGATTTGGACCAGAACCAGTTTACTTTTGGACCTACTTGGTTCCAGGCCAGGCCTTGTCTGAGTGAGGTGATGGGGCACAGAGCTCTGAGTCAGAGTCGGACTCCCCTTCAGCGATGTAGGGCCGGACAGTGGCGCAGCGGGCACTGCCCCCCCCTTCTCCCAAGTTGGTGGAGGGTGGGTAGAAACCATTGTTGAGGAAATCCAGGTTCTCTCTGGACTGGGAGATGGAGAAACCACTGAAAGAGCGCTCCAGCTCCTCGTGGTCCACTGACGGGATGGAAATGGAGGTGTCGCTGTCCAGCTTCACCTCCTCCACACCACCAGTCCCATTGGCCCCCTCTCCTCTCCTTTCTGGTCTGTCTGCACCGCTTCGGTCTCCAGCACTGTGGCGGTTTGATCTGTTCCCGCCATGTCTCTCTCCGGCAGGAGGAGGAGGGAGTCGAACCAGTGACCTGTCTCCTACCGGACTTGGTGTGTTGCCATGGCTATGCTGGGGCGCAGCCTGCTGGTGGAGCTGGGAGCTGATTGGCTGCCAGGAGGTGGAGGGGGGGCAGGTGGGAGCAATGTAGTTTCTGTGTCCGGTGGAGCTGGTGGAGCGGACCATCTTCATCACAGAACAGGTCTTCTCTACATGGTCACCAGGCAACACCCTGAACAACAATATGAAAACATGTTAACAATATGTTTAAATGGAAGCTCAATGTGCTGGTCAAAACATTTGATCAAAAACACTACAGTTATGTTTCGGGCATGGTATTAGTCCTGGACTGTGACTGGTTGTGGTCTAGTAATATTTATGCACTGTTTATGGTTCTGGTCTGGTACTAGCCTGGGTTTGATAATAGTTAATGTCTGTTAATGGTTGCGGTACAATGCTAGATTCAAGATTTAGGACACTTTAATAATCCAAGAGGGAAATTGTTTTGTCTTGTTACAGTTGCTCTCAATTCAGACAGAAGGAAAGAACAACAATCGGAAAAGATCAACACAAATACAAAAACCATCGAAAGGTGAATGACGGGTCAATAATAATAGACCACAGTGGAATGATAACATAAATAATGATATTGATGATAGTCTGTTTAGTTCCCCACCTCCTTACAGATGGAGGACGAGTTGTACAGTTTGATGGCCACAGGCAGAAAGGATCTCCTGTGGCGCACTGTGGAGCACTTGACATTGATCAGTCTCTAGCTGAACATGCTCCTCTGTCCAGCCAGCACACTGTGTAGTGGGTGGGAGGGATTGTCCAGGATTGAGAGGAGTTTGGACAGTATCCTCCTCTCAGCTACAACATGTAGAGGGTCCAGCTCCACCCACAGAACAGAACCAGCCCTCCTGATTCATTTGTCCAGCCTGTTAGTCTCTGCCACCTTCATGTTGCTGCCCCAGCAGACCACAGCATAGAAGATGACACTCGCCATCACAGACTCATAGAACTTTTACAGCATGGTGCTGCAGATGTTAAAGGACCTGACCATCCTCAAAAAATACATCCAGCTCTAAACTTTTTCTACAGTGCTGATGAGTTCTTGGCCCAGTCCAGTTTATTGTCCAAAAACACTCCCTGGTATTTGTATTCTGATACGACCTCCACCTCCTCCCCCTGTATAGAGAAAGGGGTGGCAGGACTACCAGATTTTCTGAAATCAATCACCAGCTCCTTTGTTTTCCCAATGTTAAGTTTTAGATGTTTCAGTCTACACCAGTCCACAAAACTGTCCACCACTCCCTGGTACTCTGTGATGTCTCCACTCTGACTACAGGGTGGTCCCCTTATTTACCTGGCTATTGGACTTGTAGCCAGTGATGGTGCTCATGCCCCTCCACACCTCCATGATGTTGTTATTCTGAAGACTTTTTACCAGTTTCCTCCTTCCCTTCCCTGATCCTGACAGACAGCAGTCTCTGGACCCTCCTCCCTGCTTCCCTGTCACCTGACCTGAATGCCACCTTCTTGTCATTCAGGATGGCTTTGATGTCCTTGGTGACCCAGGGCTTGTTGTTAGGAAAACTGCAGATAGTTTTTGTGGGCACATAGATGTCCACACAGAAATTTATGTAATCAGTGCTGCAGTCTGTCAGTCTATCAGTATCCTCACAGGCTCACAGAGAGTCTTCCAGTCTGTAGCTTCGAAGCATCCCTGCAGGGCAACATTGACCCCTCTGATCACTTCTTTACTGCCTCTGACCCAGAGGTACATACTGTGGGAGGAGATGTACCAGGTTGTGATCTGACTCTTTAACATTAGCATACATCAGATCCAGTGTCCTCTCCCCCCTGGTGGGACAGTTCACAAACTAGGTAAAGGTAGGAAGTGTCTTAGCGAGGGTGGCATGATTAAAGTTTCCAGAGATGTCTGGTCTGCAGAGACCGTCTGTATGACGTCGCATGCAGCAACGGCATTAGCAGATGGAGGAATGTAGAGGAATAATATCCACCCATTTTTTTTCCTATACCGCTTAGTCCCTGCAGGGGTCATGGGTGTGCTGGAGCCTATCCCAGCTGTCATACAGGCAAGAGGCAGGGTACACACTGGACAGGTGTCTATCACAAGGCCTCATATAGGCAAACAACCAGTCACACTCACACCTACGAGCAATTTAGAGTCCCCAGTTAACGCCCAGAGAGAACCCACACAAACATGGGGAGAACATGCAAACTCCACACAGAAAGACCCTGGCCCAGGAATCAAACCCAGGACCTTCTTGCTGTGAGGCAACAGTGCTAACCACTACACCACCATGCAGCCAGCAATTAATATGGTGTGTGAAAACTCCCTGGGCAAATAATACGGACGGAGCCCCACAGCCAGCAGTTCAATGTCAGGGCTACAGACACGCTACTTCACAGTTACATAACCAGGATGACACCACCTGTTGTTAATGAAAACGGCCAGACCTCCTCCTCTCCTCTTACCACTCTCCTGTCGCCTCCTGTCCCAGCACACGGTCCTTAATCCGTCTACATTAACACAGGAGTTGGAAATACCATCATGCAGCCATGTCTCTGTGAAACACATCAGACTACACTCGCCAAAGATTTTCTCCTTCCTCACCAGAGCTGTCAGCTCATCCATCTTATCAGAGAGGGAAGATGCAGCTTAAATCTTCTCACCTTCTCTCTGCACATTGCTCTTCTCTGTTCTTTATTTCCTCCTTGATGGACCTGCTGCTGGACACCAGTCATTAGGATGAATGAACGTACAATTCCATTAAAAACAAAGGTATATACTCTCTTGAACAACATGATCTGAGAGGGTATAACTTAATTTCAGAAACTTGTTACTTGGCTACACAAAACAAATTGAAGAAAAGAACATAAATCAAGGAAAAATACATCACAAGGAAGAGAGCAACTACAACAGGCAGCTGCACGGCTTGCGCCTGAGCACTGTTTAGTCCTTGTGTCTTACCAATTGTAGACTGTGGCTAGTCCTAGTCTTGTCTTGTGTTTTCCCAATAACACTAGATACTTACTGCAATATCTTAGAGATGGACTGGCTCTTCTCCAAGTGATCCACTGGACTGTGGTATGGTGGAGCTGGGTCTGGCTCCTTGGATCCAAAATACGCATCGGTCTCCGCCTGAGGGATCCCCATCCGCTGGATGTAAATGTTGACCAGGAAGTCCAACTTTCTCTCCATGGACAGGACCTAAAAAGACCAGTAGAGGACCAGTCAGATTCAAGACTGTGGCAGGTTCAGTATTATCAAGTTCTTCATTGACTGTACATGACAGACTGGTTGCTATTGGTTACCTGCTTCTCTACCTTTCCCAGACGTCCCATCATGCTGGGGTCCTCAGGAAGCTCCTCACTGGCTGCTTTGGGGCGGTCCTTGTCTGCAATTGGTGTTCCTCTGCCAACAATCTGATCCACCCTGCCAATCAGCAGACAGTGCTACAGTGACATCAGAGGTCAGGGGTCAGAGGTACTGGGTCAAGGATCTTACCTTGACTGAAGGTTCTTGATGCGGGCCAGCATGTCCAGGTGTCCAGCTGAATACTGTTCGATCACGTCCATTACATCATAGGGACGGAGACTCTCCTTGAACTTTCTCTTTGACACCATGAAACGCATGATGCTGAGAGAGAAAACAGAAAGTCAGGTCCGGGCTGCCTTTTGTAGATTGGAATAATTTCACAGACCTACAGAGTCATCTGACAGTGGATCTATGCTGGCCTCTGCAGACTGGAATGATGCCACAGACCTACAGAGTCCTGTGGCAGTTGGTCTGCATTGGTCTATGTAAGCTGCATTTATATAAGACCTACAAAGTCTTCTGTCTGTGGGTCCAGACTGGTCTCTGTAGACTGGAATGCTTGTCTCAGACCTACAGAGTCATCTGACAGTGGATCTAGACTGGTTCCTGTACACTGGATTGATCTGACAGACCTACAGATTTGCGTGACAGTGGGCCTGAACTGGGCTCCGTAGACCAGGGGTAGCCAACCTTGGTTCTCGAGAGCCACTGCCCTGCTTGTCCAACAGCCCTTCACCTACCGCTTCTGATTGACTGAACACACCTGATCCAGCTCATCAGCAGTCGGTGGGACTTAGAAAACAAGGAGAACAGTCTCAAGGACCAGGGTTGACTACCCCTCTTGTACACTAAATGATTGAGGGACCATACATCCCATCAGGATTTTCTGGGAACATCACGTAAGGAGGAACTGGTGTTTGAGGCTTTGGAGGAGGATGTGCCAGACTTGAGACAAATCTGCAGACCATCAGATGCTGCAAAGACAAACTAAGATACACAACATTTGAACATTTTAATCTTAAAACCTGATGATTAAGTTCACTAGATAAAACCCCGAACCACTGCTCTGTAGCCACTAGAGTTCTGGATGTACTCCACAATTGACTGACAAATGAGACGGACCAGCTCACCTGGACTGGAATACACCAAGTTCAGATTGATCCTGTTTGTCATCATGTTAAAAGCAGGATAATGAGATTCACAGTTGGATGTAGTGTCCTACCACTAGGCTGCTGATTAGTAACTTATCCTGGACCAGGACCAGGACAGATCCAAACTAGAAATCAGTGATGCAGATGAGAAAAATAAAGACTTTTGAACATGTGGTGAGTGTTGCTGCTTTGGAGCTACTGCTATTCAGCTCATCCAGAATCTGGTTTTGATGGATCAACTACAGATCTGGATCTGAAAGTTGAAGTTGAAATAAGTGACAGGAGATGATCTGTGTCTGAACAAAACATGACAAAGGAGCAGAAATAACAGAAAACTCTTTATGCATCGACTAACTGGTCTTACCCAACAGCCGATGGTGACCTTTGAGCCTGGGTGAGCACAAATAAATAAAAAACAAATAAAAAATAATGTGAATAAAACTCAGTGATGATTCAGTGCATAACAAGCAGCAAATAAAGGAGAGTAAAGCGATGGCGATGAGAAGCAATAAAATGATTTAGTGAATGAACCGTACCAGATGGCTCTGATGGTGACCTTCAACCCCGGGGTCAGATCCTGGGGGACAAACTCACAGTGGCAGCTCTTGTTGTCATCGGCCATGTCTTCTCCCGGCAGGCTTGCTTCTGCAATACCATCATCTTCATCATTGTTATTATCGTCATCATCAACAGTGACTCACTCAGAACATGTTTGTGTGTGGTCAGTGCGAGAAATCCTGCCTGGCTCTGTCAGTGTGTGGTTCTGCCTGCGCAGTCAAGACTGGTTCTGTCGATGAAGTCCGGACTGGTTCTGTCTGCGCTGTCTGGACTGGTTTTGTCTGCTCTGTCAGGGCAAACTATATCATCTACACCTTCGTGGAAGCAAAGAAAAAGACTGCTTCTGAACACAAAAAGCAGTCCTTCGACAGGCAGGGTCCCACTCCAGCAGGACAATGGAATAGCCTAAAGCTCAGAGCCAACAGAAGAATCTTTTCATTCCATACATGGCTGGTCGGGAACAACATGCTGGTGGAAGAAGAGCTTTGAAGACTCCGGTGAAGCCTCTGTCAAACTCTGGTAAGCTCCTCAGCGGCAGTACGGGTATAGATAAGACTCACCCTAAGATGCTAAGGACTCTGGATTCCTTCTGGATTCATTGACCACAACCACAGCCTCACTATTATCACATACACAGTCCTGCAGGTAAGTCAGGCTGATTTGAGGACAGATCCTCAGTCCCTGATTCTCTAAATGAAATAAACCCTTTGTTTTGTGTGATTTACATAACTGCAACCGACGAGGTGGAAAGAACTGATTCAGTTTCATGACACACGTCTGTGTTAGTGTGTGTGTTAGTATGTGTGTGCTGACCTGGGGAGCTCTTCTGTCTGAACTCTTCATCCTGCATCTCTATCAGCACTAAGGAGGAGACACAGGAGATAAACCTTAATCAGAGGAGCATCACACTCATCATCGTCAAGCAAATAACAACTGAGACAGATTTAAAGGAGCAGTCCAACATTTTCCATCTGGATATACTGCTGTTAAATAGCACAGGTTAGCTTAGCAAAGGGAACCTGTTAGCTTAGCACAAAGACTGGAATCAGAGGAAAATGTTAGCTTAGCACAAAGACTGGAAGCAGAGGGAACCTGTTCGCTTAGCACAAAGACTGGAAGCAGAGGGAACCTGTTCGCTTAGCACAAGGACTGGAAGCAGAGGGAACCTGTTCGCTTGGCACAAGGACTGGAAGCAGAGGGAACCTGTTCGCTTGGCACAAGGACTGGAAGCAGAGGGAACCTGTTCACTTGGCACAAGGACTGGAAGCAGGGGGAACCTGTTAGCTTGGCACAAAGACCTGAAGCAGGGGGAACCTGTTAGCTTGGCACAAAGACTGGAAGCAGGGGGAACCTGTTAGCTTGGCACAAAGACTGGAAGCAGAGGGAACCTGTTAGCTGTTAGCTTAGCACAAAGACTGGAAGCAGAGGGAATCTGTTAGCTGTTAGCTTAGCACAGAGACTGCAAGCAGAGGGAACCTGTTAGCACAAAGGCTGGAAGCAGAGGGAACCTGTTAGCTTGACTTTAAATTTAAAATGATCCTCCAA